>QANZ01001662.1:0-44739 GCA_003254925.1 Chamaecrista fasciculata | reverse complement strand
TTTCATAGACGGAATCCCGTGCAACGCGCGGGTCTCAACCTAGTATTTGTAACTTGAAAATTGAGCTCTCCATGTATTACATATTTGACAGGGACGTTGAGCGTGAAATCTAAAAGCAAACATGGAGTCCAATGAAATAAACACAAAGAGCAATTGTAGCCACAAGCTGACACAGAATGGAACGGTGCTGCTCAAGCGGCTTAACCCCAACGATTCTTCCACTTCGAAATACCGTTACGAATCTCAGTGATCGCCTTTTTCGTCCATTCTTCGTGAAGCCCCCAATTCGTGTTCGTTCTAATTTTAGAGCGAATTGCAGAGATAGAACACATGACGACGCTCCTCTCTCCACTGCTTCGGCTTACGCTGTTCTCGGAGTAGATCCTCAATGCTCTATCGCCGAATTGAAAGCTGCTTTTCGAGCCAAAGTACGATCACAATTCCCAGAAATTTATATTCTAACCTATATTTCTCTTTGGTTAGAGAGAGAGAGTTATTTCTGCAGATAGCGACTAATTTTCCCTGTTTTTTTTTAACGATGTTCTCTTCATCTCAATTCTCCATACTCAGGTGAAACAGTTCCATCCCGATGTGAACAAAGATGGAGAAAATTCAGATACCATGATCCGCCGTGTAATTCAGGCCTATGAGGTACTAACATGATAATTATGCATCTAACATCGTAGTCTTTTCTATATAATATTTGAATTTAACTTTCTTTTCTCTGCCCATAGCTTGGCACTGTTCTTGAAGTAACAATTCTTGGCTTGATACTTAAATGCAGATATTATCCAGCTACAGCCGATCTGAAATAATTGAAAGGTAAGCCTATTTCTAGATTTCAATTTTCAATACTATCAGTATTGGAAGTTGGAAGTGTCTCTACAATAATGTTCGCGAATTTTTTATCTGTTGGCAATCATAACTCCTTGGTTCTTGGAAATCGCTGCTTTTATGTATTCTTAGTGCAAAGCTGACAAGTTGCATTTTCAGGGAATGCTTAGATCCCTTTGACAGCCCAGAGTGTGAAGCTTTTGATCTTTTTGTTAACGAGGTTCTTTGTATGGGCAAAGGTATGAACGTTCTTAGTTTTCTTGCTTTATGATTTGACCTTGGGAAAATATTGAAATAGAATTAAGGGGACAACTTCTCTCATTTGCTCAAATGATTATTCTTAACCAACAAAGTTAAGAAATTATTTTCCATTCACCATGACTAATTTAAGTATTCCGCAGCATGTCCAAACTCATGTGTGAAAAGAGCCCCTCATGCTTTCACATACGCCTCTTCAACTGGAACAGCACGTGCAGCTTCTCAAGGTTGGATTATCTGTAAATCATTACTTTAATTCTATCAAGAATACATGTGAAGAATGACAATTATATTTATATTTAAAACATGTCTGCACTGTGTTTGGATGTTAATATTAAGAAAAATGCTATGCAGCTGATATTATTTCATGATTTTGTGACTGTGTTCAATGTTCCTTTCCTCGAAAACTGCTTTAGGACATTGTGAAGATTACCAAGTTCAACTTGCTGTTGGTCAATGCCCAAGAAGTTGCATCCATTATGTTACCCCATCGCAGAGAATCATCTTAGAGGAGCTACTTGATAGGTACAACTCTGTGGAACAAACTTATCAAGTTAAATAATTATGCTATTTTTCATATCAATTCTGTTCTTGATTTGTGTTTTGATTGATGTTGCAGTATACTGAATGCACCCTATTACGATACCTCGACTGAGGCAGATTTGCTCTATTCACTTATAACAAAAGCCAAGTATGAAAATAACCGATATCAAAAGCCGAAAAAGCAGCCCAAAACTTCAAGCCAGCATGTTGATTGGTTTTAACATTTGGATGCTGCTGTATCAATATGTAAGTCCTGTATATAAAAATGGCAATGGTAGTTATCAGCTCATTTTACTGAAACATATTAGAATGTATTTCAGGAGGAAAAGGGGTTGGGATGAATTACTGATATGGTAATGTATCTAATAATATCCTTTAGGATGTATTTCAGGTTTGTCCTTCTTGTGCAGGCAAATTTATATAACATATCACAAATTTGTGGCCCAAGTATGATTTCGGCATAGGTACTTTTGACTGACCATAATCTAAAGATTCTAAATCAAAAAACACAGTATGAAACTGTATGCATCGGTGCATTTTAGGTCTTACATGAATATTTGTATGTCTAAAAAAGAAAGAAAAAAAGAGCCCAAAATCAAAGGACTCAGAGAGAAACCCAATCTACACACCCATTCAAAAGAGGGAGATCCTCATCATCAAAACTCAATGCCTCAAACGTAATTCAAGAAAAAGCCCATACCTCATATACATTTCACAAAAAAGAAAAGAAAAGAGATTCATGAGGCATTACATGTTTTAATTTTTAAGCTCCAAAGAAAAAGAAAAAGGCACCAGCTAGGCAGCTACTAATTTACATTACATGTTGCACTTAGATTTGCAAGATGGCTCCACATTTATCACAGTTTTCGCCTCCTTGATTTTCTTGTCCAACTCTGTATATCCCAATTTCCTTGCTTTCTTCCTCTTTTTGCTTTTCCAGTTCATGCTTATGGGACATGGGTAGGTTTCTTGAGTACTTTTTTATTGGTGCTAATAATCTTTGACAGTTTAGTCAGTTTATATTTCGAAATGTTTTTGTGACTCTTTTGTTTCACTATGAGATTGATTTTATATCTAAGTCCTTAGCATCGTTGAAATTTGTTGAGAAGACAGGTGTTTCATGTCATGGGACGCGTGGCAAAAAGATAGCCATCAGATCAAACCAACAGACTAGATGCAAGTTGAATAGTAGAAAATCTAGAGCCGAGACGCAGGAGAGACTTGGGAGGGACAAAAAGTGACAATTTAATTTTCTTTTCACTCGTTCATTAGATATTGCATAATTTGATAATTAAACGTTGGGTAAAAATACTAATTTCATCCCCCAATTTTATACCAACGGTCAATTTCGTTTCCGATCTTTTTTTATTGTTAGTTTCATCCTCAATATTTTATATTTTGGTCAATTTTATCTTTTGATTAATTTTTTTTAATAAATTAACGACAGTCTGTTTCTTATTTTTCAATCTGAATTAAGATTTAAATTTTTTTTCTATCAATTCTACATTGGATATCATTAATCACGTAGATTATATCGTTAATATTTGGTTAAAGTAAGAGCAAATGATAAAATTAACCAAAAACGTGAAACATTGGGATAAAATTGACAATAAAAAAAATTGGGTAAATTACACTTTAGTACCCTTTGATTTGACTCTATTTTGCTTTGGTACCCTGTGGTTTGAAACCTGACACTTTGGTACCCTGTGGTATTCTCCATTAATACTTTAGTACCCTTTGGGATTATTTTGTAATTTTAACCATAACATATTTTGCAAAACTTACACATTGGCCCTAATTTTTTTTAAGTTTTCATTTTAGTCCTTAGATAATATGTATGCAGGGACCTATTTGTAATTTTTTGAAATTTTTTGGGGTCAATATATAATTTTTGCAAAATTTGTCATGGTTAAAATTACAAAATAGCTCCAAAGGGTACCAAAGTGTTAATGGAAAATACCACAGGGTACCAAAGTGTCAGGTTTCAAACCACAGGGTACCTTAGTGAAATAGGGTCAAACCACAGGATACCAAAGTATAATTTACCCAAAAAAATTAAAGACAAAATTAACAGTTGGCGTAAAATTTGAGGACAGAATTACTACTTTTGTCTTAAATGTTGTGTCTAAGTACTTATTGCATTCATTTTAACTCCCAAATACGATTTTAGGGTCAATTTGCGAAAAAGATTTTTGAAGATATCTTTTAAAAGTTTTTTATAAAAAAATGGTCTGCAAATTCGATCCCATATCTTTTGCTCGATTTCTAATTTGGTTTCATATCTTTTATGGTTGCACTTTTGGTCCCATATTTTTAGGTCAGTTCTCAATTTGGTCCCATATCTTTAGGTCAATTGTAGAATTGGTCCTATATCTTTGGGACTAAATGGTTGATCTTTTTGTAAAAATATGAGACCAATTTTGCAACATGACCAAAAGATATGGGACCAAATTGGGACTTTTTGCAAAGATATGGGATCAAAAGTGCAATAAAAAAATATACAGGACCAAATTGAAAACTTAGCAAAATATATGAGATCAAATTTACACTTCGACCTAGAAAGAAATTAATGACGACTTCATATTAAAATGTTATTTTTAAATATGTTTAAATATTGTCGAAACCATTTGATTGTTGATATTTTTGGCTTGGGGTGAGGGGTGTGAATGTCTGATTGATCTTAATCAATATGTAAATTATAAGGAAAGGGAGGATTTGCATTTCAATTTTCTCTATGAAAAAATATTTATTTTACATAATTGTGAAGTTCACTATGATTAGAGATATTCTCTTAAAGAATAAAAACAATTAATGGTGAGTTAGCAAAAAAAAAACAATTAATAAAGTAAATTTAAGCAGGAAAGTAATTTTTTTTTTTAACAAAATGATGATGATGTGTTAAAAAATTGATTATGTGTAATTTTTTTTTAACAGTTTTCAGTGCTGATGTGGAATATAACGATCTATGTCAGCACTTAACGGCCCACATGGACAAATTAACGGTCTAAGTCAATTTTTTTGAAATGTCTGGGAGATTGAGGGACCAAATTGCAACAAGTTAGGAAAATTCGGAAATCGAGTTGTACACTCGCGAAAATTCAGGGACCAAACTGTCAGTGCTTATAAAATTAAGAGATTAAAAAGTTAGTTTACTCAATTATAAAATTATTTTCATTTACACGCTCCTAATTGTGAAATATATATGTGCAACGCGGTCAGTTTTTCTCAGGGTCAGAATCGGCTCCCATTTTAAAGCCGTTGTCTTGAAGCGTTTTCTTTCATTTCCCAAATTCAAATTTTGAGATCTTCAAAACCCTACTTACCGTTAGTCAAGGCTCTTTCTTTTCTCTCTCATTCTTTCTATCTCCCTCTCGCTCTAGCTCCGGAAGATCTTCATTTTTCTCTGTGAATTCTCATCTTTCTTCTCCAAATCCTCCGTCGCCGAACTCATGGATGGTAACTATAGTCGCTTTACCCTGTTTCTGGATAGATACAGATACAAATTTCCGAGTGCGGTATCATGTGAATATGTTTGTTTGCATATGTAAAGATGGGTTTTAACGGATGTTAAACTTCTTGTAGATCTTACTATGGAAACCCTTACTGAAAAGTTTAATCAATTTATGATGGACTGCAATTTCAAGCCATCGGTAACCACTGATTCAGGTTCTCATTCTACCCGAATTAAAAATTGTTTTTTTTTTTTTCAATTTTTATTTGAAGACAAACCTAATACTTTTTTGCTGTTTTGTTTTAATTCGGAATACAGCGGACAAAGCTAATGACTTAGGTTTGTCTTCTTGATCCCACTTCATGCCTTGTCTCATCTCTTTTTCTTTATCCCGTCTTTACAGAATCTTGTTTCGATTTCGTTGATTGATTAAATGTATGCAAGCGTTGTTTACTGACCCACTTTCGGAATTATTATTTGACAATGTTTCAGTGCAAGTGAAGGATGATTCCGGCTACATGGATGAGAATAGTCGGTCCAATGAAAATAGTGAAGTCTCTCCAAATCAGGATCATACACTTCCAATATTGAAGAAAATACTTGATTTGAGTGCCAAAATTCAGGTAATTTAAAGCTTTTTCCATTATTGAGTCAAACTATGCATATATTATGTTATGAATTTGTGGATTCTGAGTTCTTATTCTGCTTTTCTTTTCACACATAGGAAACTCTATTTTATTGGTTGACATGGTTTCTGTTTCATGCATCAGGATTTGAAGAATAGACATGTAGCCCTGTCTGATCAAGTGAAATCCGCAACTGACTCCTTTCCTGTGATTGATGTTTCTAAGTATGTTCAGATTCTAGGTAAGGGATCTTGAGTAAAACCTGAAACTAAATAAATTTCTCTTCTTTTCCTTTTCTAATTAGTTTAAATGTATTTTTGTCTTCCTGTCTGGTTTTAGGTGCTGATTACGAAAATCTTAAAAGAAAGTATCTTGAGGAGTCAGCTGAGCGGAGGCGGCTTTACAATGAAGTGATTGAAATGAAGGGAAACATTAGAGTTTTCTGCAGATGCAGACCTCTAAGTGATAATGAAACAGCTAATGGACAGGCATCGGTCATCAATTTTGACTCATCTTCCGACAATGAGCTTCAAGTCATTGGCTCTGATTCTTCTAAAAAGCAATTTAGATTTGACTATGTCTTCAGACCTGAGGATAACCAAGGTAACTGAGTTAATTGCTTCATTATGGGTTCATTCTTACCTTATTTTGGTTAATTGCTTCATTATTGGTTCATTATTTTTTCATGACAGATACTGTATTTGCCCAAACAAAGCCGATTGTTACATCAGTCTTGGATGGGTTCAATGTCTGCATTTTTGCCTACGGACAAACTGGAACTGGCAAGACGTTTACTATGGAGGGAACACCGGAACATAGAGGAGTTAACTACAGAACTCTAGAGGAATTATTTCGGATATCTGAAGAGAGACATGGCATTATGAAATATGAATTAGTTGTTAGTATGCTCGAGGTATACAATGAGAAGATAAGAGACCTCTTGGCTGAAAATTCTGACCAACCTACTAAGAAGTGAGTTCTTATTCTAATTTATGCTTCTTCCGGTTAGCACTATAATTGTGTTATTTGAGCATATTGAAACAAGTTTTATAAGTCGAGCATATATATGGTAAACATAATGTAAACTTTATCTAATTGGCTGAAGGTTGGAGATTAAGCAAGCAGCAGATGGAAGTCAGGAAGTCCCAGGACTTGTTGAAGCTCGTGTTTATGGAACTGAGGATGTGTGGAAAATCCTAAAGTCTGGAAATAGGACAAGATCTGTTGGATCCACCAACGCTAATGAGCTTAGCAGCCGTTCTCATTGGTATATATTTATTATGCTTAATATTTAAAAAAATTTCGTTCACTTCGATATTATATTATAATCACATAAATAGCCGAGGCTTTCCATGAATGCAAATATTTAAAGTAGATGTTACAATTTTGTCGGTGTTTCTATTGAACAAAAGGTAGATGTTACTGGTACATTATTGATGACCCAGAATTCGTTCCCATGCAGCTTGTTGCGAGTTACTGTTATGGGGGAGAATTTAATCGATGGCCAGAGAACAAAAAGTCACCTTTGGCTAGTAGACTTAGCTGGTAGCGAACGTGTGGGGAAAACTGAAGCTGAAGGAGAAAGATTGAAGGAATCTCAATTTATAAATAAGTCTTTATCAGCACTAGGTGATGTCATTTCTGCACTTGCATCCAAATCGGGCCACATCCCTTACAGAAACTCCAAGCTCACTCATCTACTGCAGAGTTCTTTAGGTGAGGTTTCACTTCAGCATCATGAAGTGTTTTTGAATCTAAAGCCTTCGGTCCATATTGCAATTGGATTCTTTGTTCAGTTTTTCTCATTTGTGTTGTTGATCCTGGATTGAAATGCAGGAGGAGATTGCAAAACTTTAATGTTTGTCCAGATAAGTCCAAGTGCAGCAGATGTAGGAGAGACACTTTGTTCCCTTAATTTTGCCACCCGCGTGCGAGGAATTGAGAACGGCCAAGCACGCAAGCAAGCCGATCTAACTGAGCTGCTTAAGTACAAGCAAATGGTATGCTGGTCTTTATTAATCTTTTTATACAGGGAATTAACATCTCAAGGTACTTAAAATTTTGGAATTTCCTCAACAGGCAGAGAAATTCAAACATGATGAGAAGGAAACAAAGAAATTACAAGATAGCTTGCAAACGATGCAACTAAGGTTGGCTGCCAGAGAACACATATGCAGGAATCTTCAGGAAAAGGTAAAACTATGACTTGAGAATAAGACATTGTTAATGCAAGTGGGTATCGTATCATCTTCTCTAGAATATTAAAATTTACCATAAAATTGTGAATTTTGTGACAGATTAGAGACCTTGAGAACCAGGTAGCAGAAGAAAGAAAAATCAGATTGAAGCAAGAAAGCAGATCGATTGCTTCTGTTTCAGCTCAACCCTCAAAATTCACTTCCTCAAAACAAGCACCATTAGCAGCCAGGAAAGCCGGAGGAGCAGAGAAAAAGCCACCCTTAAATCCTTCAAAAACGAGGCCACCACTCAGAAGAATCACCAATTTCATGCCTCAACCACCTGCTTCACAATCAAACAAAAGGGGACATTTCACCACTTCCATGGACAGAAAAGAAAACAACAATGTCAGAAGAAGGGTCTCAATTGCTGTGAGACCACCAGCACCACCATCATCATCAACAAGTCAGGTTTTTCAGCCAAGGAGGCGAGTCTCAATTGCTACATTTCGTCCTGACACTATTGCTTCTGAAATTACAACCCCACTTCGTCCATCGGCTTCTCGATTCACTAGTGGGAGCAGCCTGCTGGGGAATCAGCAATCTTTGATAAGAAGCCAAAGAAAAACTAGGTACTCAAATTTGTTTGCACCATTGCCAGAAATGAGAGCATCATCATCTGTTGAATCAACACCAAGTAGTAAGTTCATGGGGAGTCCACCAACGCAGGCAGATTCAAGGATAAGGATGGCTGCTAGGCATCCAACGGTGGTGGCATTGCAAAGGAAATCTTTTGTGTGGAGTCCTCTGAAGCTGAAAAGGATGGCATCACTTTTGCCATCTCGGCCTTCCTCTGAAATGCGTTGAGTGTGTGTCTGTGAGAGCCTATTGTTTTGAGGCTTTAGGGTGATTATTTTGTTTACTTGATACGGAACATGATGTAATTGTCAAGTATAAGAACTATGAGAAATACATTGACTGAATTGTCAAGTATAAAATTAGGAAGATATTTTTTGGGTTTTACAAGTAAAGAGGTATTGTGGTTCGCCGTTGTCACTCATCAGTGGGATGGATGCACTGTAACCTTTTAGCTTTAGGTGTTTTAATCAATTTTTGACTTTTTATTATGGAAGATATAACTTGAAGAGAGATACTTTTGCAACTAGGGATTATGATTGGACAATTCCAGAAAGCTTCTTAATTTGTTATATAACAGCAAACACATTAAAAAATATCTTCCTAATTTTATACTTGACAATTCAGTCAATGTATTTCTCATAGTTCTTTTATACTTGACAATTCAGTCAATGTATTTCTCAATATGAAGATACTCAATGAGAATGCCAATATCTCACTAATATTAAAAAATAGAAAACATATTGGCATTCTCATTGAGTATCTTCATATTGAGGCTAATTACGATTTAATCCTTGCATATTCAGGAACTAAAATTTGATTTTAAAACAAATGCAAGAAAAACTAAAAAAAAAAATATGATGAATTTAGAGAATTATGCGATTTATTTTTCGTAAAATAAAGGCATTTAAATTGAAATAGCTGTTTAGTCCTAGTCTCACTCTCACCAAAAGTTTTTTTTTTTAATTAAAAGTCACTAAAAGTTACACTTTTGTCAAAAGAAAAGGAAAGAACAAACGTTAACGTCAATTACGGGCCCGCTGAGATAAAGGCATTTGAATTGAAATAGCTGTTTAGTAGTCATCGTTATTAATTATCATAATATTATCTTTTCTTTAAAGAAAAAAAATATTTCAATATAGCCGTTACATTCGTTTCATGATGACAGAGAGACTCGACCGTTGGAACGCAGAGAGAGAAAAACATGTGTTGGCCTTTACAGTGAGTTCGGTGCTAAACTCAGAAACTAAAAAGGTTTGGGGTCCGTGTCCGTTAGAGAAAGCGAGAGATACTCACACAGAAAAATAAACAAATAAATTAAATGATTTGGTTGTAGAGAAAAAGCTTTGGGGTCTCTGTTTTGCAAAAGAGAGAGTATTATTGGGTGATTGAAATTTTGAGACCCACCTTGTGTTTTTCCTTCAGATCGCAGAGATGGTTGCGAGAACCCCACAAAAGTCGAAGAAGATGTTAGCCGCACTCAATCCTCTCCTAATCAGAGAAACAGTGAAGAAGGTAATCTTCAATTCATTCTCCATTATTTCATAAAGTCTAGTCCTTTTTGTGTTTGCTTGCTGGGTTTTGAAGAAAAGCAAGCGATTTCAATCTGGGGTCTTGAAAAGAGAAAAAACTTGAGCCATTTTTAACTTGTAATAATGGAACATCACATTCAAATTTGTACCTTGTTGTGTGCTGCCTTTTTTGTTTATGGTGGGTGTGTTTGATTTATGAAGGTGGACCAGTGTATGGCTCGGCTTCAGGAACTTCAGTATACGGTGACAGGTGGAACGAAGGTGGTTTCAGGTGTGAATCTGAGCCCTCGTAGCACCAGAGGTTATCTAAGAACCAGTCTTAGGTGCAAGCAAGAATCACTCAGGTTTGGCGATTCATATATATATGTGTGTGTGTGTGTGTGTGTGTGTGTGTGTGTGTGTGTGTGTGTGTGTGTGTGTGTGTTCTACGTGATGATGAAGGATAAATTGTAATATGTGTTTCTCGTCATTTTGAAGGATCATGAATGGTGCCCGTTCGAGATCTCCAGTGGGGAAGTTTCCAGCAAAAACAGGAGGAGGTCCCACTCTCTCTCTCTCTAATCAATTTGGCCTTTTTATTCAAGAGACAATATGAAATTTGATGACCAATCTCATATGATTCTAAAATTTATATGTTATTGAATTTTAATTAGTGCCTTAATTTGATTGTAGTTATATCTTTTTAGAGGTCAAGTTTCATAATATTATCTTTCAATGATTAAATTAATGATTAGATTAAGAGAGATGAATTTTTGATTAAATCAATTTTTGTTTGGGGGGA
Source organism: Chamaecrista fasciculata (assembly GCA_003254925.1). NCBI lineage: Eukaryota > Viridiplantae > Streptophyta > Magnoliopsida > Fabales > Fabaceae > Chamaecrista > Chamaecrista fasciculata. The sequence goes on along the minus strand of QANZ01001662.1, from coordinate 33,901 downwards.
AAAAATATGCTGAATCTCATTCATGTCCTTAAATGCAGGTGAATGGAAAAGAATGTCATTGCCAGCAATGCTAGTGGGAGAAACTCTTGGGGAAATTCTACAGGCAAGTCAATTTGCCAGAGAAATAGTTTCCGCAGTTGTTACCACTAAAACTGATGCAGAAGACCCAAAGACTCCTTTACCACAACAACGCACATCTCAGAAATTACAACAACACCCAGAGAACACACAACTCAAGGCTAGAAGGAAGAAAGAGAAGCAAACCAAACATGAAGAAGCTAAATCACACTCTCATTCTCCTCAACTTCAACGTGCTCGTTCAAGAATCAACTTTAAGGTTTCTCCTCCTAAAGTTAGAGACTTTGATAAAGAAAATAGTAGGTATATGGCTAATAGGGTGTCTCCCAGAAATAAGCCATGGGCTAAGAAAACTGTACTATTCCCAAACCCTTTGTTCCTCTCTACAAATAATTCTTCACAGCCACCCAAGTTTTGCAAGACAAGATCTCCTATCATATCAAGAAACAAAGGGACACCACACAAGTTTCTGATAAAGTCTCCACCTTCAAATTCAAAGACCCACCACCAAGCAAACCACAAAAGCCCACCATCCAAATTTCATATCAAGATTAGAAGCCCACCACTTAATGTGAATGCTATTTCTTCTTCACCCACAAGACCCACCACTGTTCTCAAAAAGACTTCTCCTAAGAGATCAACAGCATCTAAATTGCGTCGATCTTTTTCTCCTTCTAGATTGGCAACTAGATTAGTTTCACTTTCACCATTGAAGGGAAAGAGAAGTTGTGTACAAAAAAGTGATGGGTTAGTGAGTGGACTGAAACAGCGTCCAACGTCCACAATGCAGTTCCCTGCTCGAAGAATTTGATTGAGAACATAGAATGCATGTTCTGGAATCTGGATTGCTCTGCTTTTATTTTCTCCACATGGAAGATAAGGAATTCTTGATGTCCATAGTTTACATTCTATTCTTTCCTTTTATGTTTCCTGGTGTGGCTTCTATGTTTATAAATTCCAATTTTCTTCCACATTCTTAATGAAGATTGATAGTACATTCTTTGTCAACTCAACTGTCCTTTGTTGTCTGTTCAGCAAAAATTATCAAATTGACAAAATCAGTCATTTAATTTGTTGCTTAGATAATTCTTGAACCATGGGGTAAATAACACCCGCATACTTTGAGCTTATGAACCAGACACATACAAAACACGGGAAACACGGGACATAAGGACGCAGACAGTCACACCAAAACTATTTTTTTAACATTACATTTTACATGACACTACACAAAATAATACGTATATATATATATAGTATAATTCCAACCATAGACAAAAAGATAGCAATAATTGAAATTTTATAAATCTTGACAAAAATTTAGAAAAAATATAACATTTATTCATTATATCTCCTGTGTCAATTTTTCTACCTTTTGGTATGTTAGTAAAAAAAATTATTTTAAATTTCAACACTCATAAATATGTATCTCGTTTGTCAAATAAAAAATGAAGTATATACTTCCTAACTCTGACATAATAACACAAAATCAAACGGCATTTGTCATTGGAAAATGAATTATAAGAGAAAAAGCAAGGACTAGAGGAGGCAAGTGGCAACACTTTCCATAGCCCATAGGCAATTTTAGAGCCACACAATTCTGATTATTTTTGAATTCGTAATACAATGGGGCCACAAATTCAAGACGTGCAACCGTCTCTCAACCCAAAAAGAGGAAAAGAAAAGATTTTCAAGCAACACTTGTATAGAAATGCTTTACACAGCACAACAACACTTGGGAGAGATCATCCATGGAATAGAAGAAGCATTATGTATGTGGCTGCCTGCTGACAAATTCAACTGAGCACGTGAGATTGTGTCGAACGGCAAAACGGCCAAATCGGGTATAATAAAATCAATACCCTCACACTTCTGTTTGAATTCCCAGCTAATAATAAGGATGGATTGGGGATCACGAAGGAAGGATCTAAGAAAATCTTTATTTGCTGGGTGAGGCAAATCTTGTCTTCTCTCTCTGCCTATTTAAGGCTCGATCCTTTGGTGACGAAGTTTTTCCCCCCATACCAGCCTGACGCATCATTTCTGAAAAGTTGTCCCCAAGTCAAAATATTAAGATTATAGTATTTATAATTGGATTGTTTCATTAATGTACATATTGTGGAATGATACGAGAATGACAAAATAAAGGAGGGACAAAATACAAATAGCAACTTCTAACCTCGCTTTCTTTCGAGCTCCTGATCAAGCTCTTCTTTCCATTTCCTCTGTCTATCAGAAAAGCTTAGACTGCAAGATGAACATATAGTATTTACAATTTAGGCTCCATTGACGCCAATATAAGCAAAACAAGTATTGAACCATGAACAAACCTTGGGCTACTAGGCTCCTGTTGGGAGTCAACTACCAATCCTTTCCATTCGTTAAGGGGCGGTGAAGATATGTTTTCATTTGCATGGCCAATATTTGGTGACGACCTGCCATTACTTCCAGGACTTCCGGCATTATCAACTGCTTTAGATGGGGTCCCAACCCGATTTGGTGACCTACTTTTAGGAGGTAATTTCAAAAACTTTGCAACAGTTTCGTCACTTGTGCTTTCAGCCACATTTGGAGAACAAGATGTATTTAAACTGTTGTAAAATTCTTCATATAAAGGTGTCTGTAGTTTTTTCAGTCCTAGAGCCTGGCATGTATTCATCATCAATATGACGACATAATTTAGTGGAATATCAGATTAATGAAGACTTGACTGCAGATGGACTAATTTACTTCCAACTAAAAGCAATACCTTCTCGTCCAAAAAAGCTTGTATTTTTGACTCCGTGAGTTCATCATCATCCTCTGATACAGATGGTTCGCATAAAAAGGAAAAGTCCTTCTGCTCGTCGTGGAAATCCCCTGGATGGCCAGAAGGCATGTCCATTTCATCCGTGTTAATACTTACTCCATTATGGTCCAGTTCGGGACTTAAATCAAATTTGCAATCCCAATCATCAGAGGGATCAGACATAGGGTTGAAACTCTGCATATAAAAGAATTCATTTCTGAAAAGCCATTAATTTCTTATATTATATTATTATAAACCACAAGGAACGAAAATTCGACCACCTTAATATCATCTGACATTAAAGATTTGAATTTGGCCTCCCCCTCAGAGAAGTCGTCTTTATCATCAATCTCACACATGTCATCATCATTGCTCGTTCCCCATAACTCTTTAGTTTCTGTTTCCGCAGGATTTACAGTTGAGCGGCATGGACTACACAAATTACAAACATGAGTCAATTGAAGACGGCAGATTATCATTTTGATGGTATCACGAAGAAACTGCTAAATCTGGTAAATTCAAGAGTAATTATTTCAATACTTACGAGGTTTCGACATCTGGGGCACAAGATACTGAAAGAGCTTCCGTATCTTCCTGTTGTCAATAAAAGTTATGTTCCTTCGAAGTTGGTATTTTAAAATTAAATACAACTGCATCTTAAATACCACTTGAACTGTACAATACAAACCATCGTAGCACATGATGCAGGAAATGAACCCAAGTGTTCACCAGTAACAAAAGGATGCTGCATCCAATAGAAAACTCAATATTAGGGAAACTTAATTGTTAATGGCAAAATTGCTATATCAATATAGCAGTTTTGTCATTCAAATGGCCACTTAAGCTGCTGTGGCCCTTAGATGCGCATTCAGTAAAGACAAATGCTAATAAAATCACCTGCAGCAGTTCTGATGCTGATTGTCTCAAGATTGGTTCCCTACCAAAAAAAAAATAGTGCAACTTAATCTCAATTAATATTTAAAATATTCTCTTGATGAACGAGTAGAAATTATGAACCCAAAAAACAATCTAATTTTCATATATAATTTATGAAATATGAATTTAACAAAACTAACTAGGAAAAAGAGCAAGGACCATAAAACTAAAAGAAACGTACTTCTGCAAACATTTTAACAGAAAATCTTTTGCTCCAACGGAGAGATGATCAGGAATTGGTGGATGAGACTTTGTTGTCCCTATATGGAAGAGAGCTGCAACCTGAAGATCCATTCTTTCAATAGATGTTCATAGGGCACCTCAAAAAATTTTAGAAGTCAGATTTTGGGATACCTCTTGGTACTGCTGGCTCCAAGGAGGTTTTCCAGTGGCCATTTCAATCACAGTACAGCCAACGCTCCATATATCAGCAGAGCTGAAAGACCATCATCATAATAATATCTTTCTTCAGAAGTTCAAAGTATACAGCTTTAAAAAATATATACAAATAAGTAAGCATTCAATATTTTTTGGGAGAGAGGGGGGGCCGAGCGAGGCCTAAAGCATCGTGTAATGAACAAAAGCTCCCAATAAGAAGTCCAAAAGTTAAAAAACATTTATTATAAATTATTGTATAAAACATAAGTATCACCTCTAAGCAGAATACTATTAAGCATAGCATCAGAAAAGTATAAGTGAGAATATGGGAAGACGAGAGGGAGAGAAGTTACAAAAATAAAACAGTACATATAAAATATAAAATATGTATAGAAGGTTAATGTCCTTACAAGCTATGCCCAGTCTGGAGAATAACTTCAGGAGCCATCCAATATGGAGTTCCCTTCATAGACTTTGCCCCGGAAATGGTAGCCTAAAGCAATGCATCTCTTAGACTAATATACAAGTAAAAGAGCCTTCAAGACACAAAGAAAGAACATAAAATAGTCAAGTGATACATAAGACTGACAATACCAGCTCAACGACCTGTTTGGATGCTCCAAAATCTGCAAGTTTTATGCATCCTTTATTATCAACAAGGATATTTGCCCCCTGCAATTAATTTATGCTGATCATCAACAACTTAAAATTTAAAGAATAAGTTTTATGTGCATATGAATGGCATCATAAGAAAAGCGACCTTAATGTCCCTGTGCATGATTCCATTTTTGTGTAAGTACTCAAGCCCCAGCAGTAACTGCTTCGTGTAAGTTCTTATGACCTGCTCTATGAATTAGTGGCTATAATATGACATAAAGAACTACCAAGTACACATTTTCAGTAGTTAAACTTACAGCCTCAGGGAAAGCTCCAAACTTTCCTAAGAGTGACGATATCGATCCACCTGGAACAAACTCCAAAAGAATATTTAAGGAGTCCTCCTCTCGAACTGTACCCAAATATCTCTACAAGCCAAAAATGTAGTATACAGTCAAAAAAAGATTTAGGATAAACAAGTTGGCTTGTTCAATGTCATTCACTACTCAATGATCATACTCACAACAATGTTGGGATGCGAAAGATCTTTAAGAAGCTTAACTTCTTCCTCAAGCTCCTTTATGTGAGCCTGTTAGTCGTATTAAAATGATATAAAAAAACCAAATGTCAATCAAATTACATCATAAGGACCTTTGGTAATTCAATCAAGATGACTCAAAGACTAAAAAAAGAAAAACTGCCCCAAATCTGAATCATGCTAAGTGTGAACAAAGACTGTGTGATGACGAAGAACAACAGTGTCCTATATATCCAAGCATTTAGATAATAAGGTAAAACCGCAATCTTGGGAAAGGAAGATACTGCAAATGTGATAAGTTGTCATTTTCCAAATTTTCCTGTCCCCAGATATTTTAGCAAATTTTTTAAGGAAACAGCCGATGGGTTAGATCAGGAACACCTCATAATATACAAGACATAAACTAAAAACTGATAAATCATTTTTACTAGTATTTGACTTCCTTAATTGAGAACACCTAAACAGCGTTCTCAATTATTATTGGGAACCAATTTAATTAAACCATGTGGTAAAGACTAACAACAATCAATTTACTAGTATTTGACTTCCTTAATTGAGACAATGAGAAGTACCAGCGCAGGGAAGTACCTAAACTGATCAAACGAGGAACAAGCAAGATACCACAGTCACTGCAATAACTTTTTCAATGTAGAATATTGCCTAAATACAAACCAAACAAACAGAACATAAATCTTAACCTGTGCTTTCTCCTTCGAAGCACTACTTGCCGCAATCAGAACCTATAAAATCAAACCCAACCAAAAGATATTAATGTCAACTTTTAAGACAAAACGAAGGAAAATTTGAAATTGAGGGAATTGAAAAAAGGCGACAAAAATTCCTGAGAGTCATTTCGTACTATCCAGAGCCAAAAAAAGAGAACAAGATGGAGAGAGCTATGATCCAACTATAATAACAAAAAAACAGAAAATCTAAAAATAAAAATAAAAACAGACTGCGTTGCAAAATCAAGAGGAAACTAACTAGAGAGAAGAATTCGAAAACCGAAACTAACATCCAAGTGATAGAGGAGTGAAGAGATGAAGTTACTTGTTTCACTGCTAGAAGCTCCCCAGAATCAAGATTCATGCCCATGTAAACTCGGCCAAAGGCGCCACAGCCGATCAACTCGCCCTTGCGCCATCGGATCATCGGAGCAGAGTCCTTGGGGATCGGTGGTGACGACGGCGAGGGTTTAGAGAAGACCCTGGACTTGCGGATACAAGAATTGATTTTATCAACTAGGGTTCCTCCAGGCGAGGAGGAGGCTTCTTCGTTATCCGGCGAAGTACGAAATACCAATGATCGACGAACTGATCCGAAAATATCTTGCATTTGCATTTCTCTGTGTGTGTGTGTCAGTATGAGTGAGAGAGAGTGGTGATGAGAGAGATGAATCGAGTCGGCATAAACAGAGAATGGGAGGACGAGGAGGGAAAAGAGGTCGGGGATCTCACTTTTCAAAAATTGGAACATACTAATACAATTACATCAATTTCGGGGGGGTCTTTTGTTAATTATGCATTTTACTTTTCTGTAACACAATACATTATAGCTCTTTTGTTTGATTAAACCTTTTTCAAATTTTAAACTCTGCTTAATCTATTATTTCACTGTTGGAACGCGGTGAAATCAACTATATATGTCAATTTATCACCGGATTTCCTGGAACTCTAAAATGATCATTTGGCAAAGAAAAAATAAAAAGGAAAAGAAAGGAGGAGAGGTCCCATTTGACCAATTGTTTATGGTCCAAAATTTCAGTAAAATAAATTCTAGATCCTCAGGCCGAAAAAAAAAAAGAAATTTTAGATCCAAATTATGTATATAAGTTTGGTATGTTGATGAAAAGTGAACTAGTCCTTGTTTCTTCCTTTATTGTACCAAAAAAAAATGAACTAGTCCTTAGTTCGTTCTATTCACTTTTTTTTAGAAAAGGAACGATCAGAAATCTGATAGTTAATGTTGCCATACTTGCTAAATTTTATGTTAGATTTAAACATTTTTATGCTTTTTCTTATAATCTTAAACAAAATAAAAAAGTTAACTAATTTGTTTTAATTACCCTCAAGGCCTCAAGTATTCGAAATTTTATTTAGACTAATTCGAATTTAACATGTGTTGCATACATTATAGTGATAGATTATCTTCTCAAATAACTACATTCATAAAATCTCGTTCACTTATTAAGCATTTCAACATTTACACACTTTTTGGCACCGCAAAAAAAAAAAAAAAATTATACATTTTGGGTGCCATTCAGATTGATTCCTCGTAAATTCGTTCCATATGTTTAGCCTTAGCCCTCAAGTAGTCTCATTCGGTCTAAATTTGCCTCTAAGGAAACGAGTATCAAATTTCTTAAAAGTAGAAACTCTTGTAATTTAACAAGTGTATAACAGATAATGATAGCCATTTTAGTAAATCACACAGAACATGCAATAGAGGTTTTATTTATTTCTACTTTAGCTATCAACTGATAGAGAGGCTCAAGCCAACCTGAAATTAAAATTTAGTGGGAAAAACCCCTATTTTGAGATGGATATGTCAAGTCTCAATATATCTTTAATAAATTCTGTAATTATATGCTAAACATTAATTTAATATCAATTTTGATTTTCTATTCGCCAATCAAACACCCATGAAGAGGCAGTACATTGGAATGCGAAAGACAATATCATATATTGTTTAGGACGACCGGCCGAGTGTTGTTCCAAAGCCATTGGCGAGCAGAACCATCTACTAATGGTGAAACCTGTATGTCATCAATTTTATCAGAGGATGATAAACTTTTTATTAAGGTTTACACAAAAAATGAGTAGAAGATGATGATGATAATGAAGGAGAAGACACCGAAGGTTGGAGGAGACTAAAGTAACAGCTGTAAATTACAAAAGCAGAATATCACAGAAATTTCTCCATTCAAGCAAAAACCATGGACACAAACAGAAAGGCTATTCCAATGTCACCTAACACAGCCAAATAAATTACCTTTTCCCAAACCTGCGAGTGATAACTATTAAGCCAATCAACCTCTGCAGCTGATAGCAGAGACAAATCAACCAATTTAATCTGCAAGATATTGCAAGGTTAGTAACAAGAGTATGAAGGAATGTCACTCAAAAAAATTATTTAAAGAAAAAAAAACTAATGAAAAGTTTAACAAAAGAAAAATAAGGAAACTGAAATTAAAATGGTAAACAACACTTCAGGAAGTAGACCAACAACAAATACCAAAAGGGTATTCGTATCCTCTTCTAATTAATAGTACATTCCTCAAGTGTCAGCAGTTCTGCAGCACAGCTTGAGAGGAAATAGATGGGCCCCGAATGGTTTCTTTAATTTCGCATTCATTAAATGGGCCTGACAGACCTCCCATGATCCATGAACCCCTCTTAAAGAAAGGAAATAAATACTAGTACTTAATAACTAGTAGAGATGTATAATTATAGACCCAAAGCAGGTTTATGGGAGTATAAGCCTTTTTACTGCCTCATGCAATTCGAATATAACAAATTTCCTGAAGTTGATCACATCAAACTAACATCAAATCCTAACAAAAGACCACATCAAGGGGACAAAAAGCTTACCTGAATGGGTACAAATGTAAGTTTCTCAAATCCTAGGTATTGAATTCCTCCAAAACGATTGGGTGTGTCAATGTCCCTCACGTACAGGAGATTCTACAAGTTAAAAGAGTCTCATCACCACCCAAGAAAAGTGTGCAGAATAAAAGACCCTCAGAATTCAGACATGTTATTTTAACAGTTCAAAACAGAAAACAAAAATGAAACAAGTACCAAAATGTACAGTTACGTTGTACAATACTAGGTGCAAGTGAGACGGATCATAGCTTTTTCCTTAGCTAATGCTAAGTAGTAAGTACAAACAGTAAACAAGATGAAAATCTTGCATTGAGTATAAGGGCGGCCCCAGTGCACAAGGCTCCCACGAGGTGGGGTCTGAGGAGGGTCAAGATGTACGCAGCCTTACAAAGCAGAGAGGCTATTTCCAGGATTTAAACCTGTGACCTCTTGGTCAACAGGCAGCAACTTTACCGCTGCCAAGACTCACCCTCCAAAATCTTGCATTGAGTATAAAATATGTAAATTCATTCATTGCAAGCCTCCAAAGATATTTAAAGAAGGTTTCAAGATCCAAGTTTGAACCTACCCTCTAACTATCATTGAGCATATCTGGAAAGTAACCAATCAAGTAATCAGATTTCAAGGATTTTGAGTCACACATCAGATGCTTTATTAATTTTTCTCACATACTTAAACTTCTATGCATGGGATAGCCCTTTTACATAAAGACGTAATCAATAGTCATACAAAACATGTCTAGTTAAAGTGAACCGTAATTAACACAATCAATTCATCAATACATGGAGCCAGAGTAGATATTTCAGAACATGTAAAATAGCTGAAGAGGACATCACCTCAATCCGAATTCCAAAGGCATGGTCTTCATAATAGCCGGGCTCATTGCTAATAATCATGCCTTCCTGTAAAGGGTTCAAATTTCCATATCGATAACTGATACTTTGGGGACCTTCATGAACATTCAATGCAGCACCCACACCATGCCCAGTACCTAAATGAATAATAATTAAGCATAAAACGTCATTCAATTACTATATCCATTTGGTTTAAAATAAATAAATAAAATAATAATAATCATAATCATAATTATTATTATTATTATTATTAACAGATCTGTTAAAAATAAATAAATAATAATTAATATGCTTTAAGATTGCATAAGATCTAGTTTGAATTTTAAAATTTCTGATGCTATCTAGTTGTAGATTTTTAGGGATTTTAAATTTATCTTTTTTATCAGTTCTTAGTTATTAGAGATTTCAAATATTTCAGATTTGCCCCATTTCAGGTATTATAAATGTAATCCTTCCATGATCAATAAAATTAGTATTCTCTCTTCTGAAAATTTTCTGTGTTATTTTCCATTTTCTCATTTAAAAAAACAACAAGATCTCTCCTTGAAGCCAGAATATACCATGCCTGTAGTCAAGTCCAATTTTCCAAAGAAAAGAACGGGCAAATGCATCCAGCACAAAACCAGGCGTATTTTCAGGGAATACTGACAGATCAAGAGCTATATGGCCCTGCAATTGGACTTTATCAGAAGGATAAAACAAATGGAGCCTTAGGAAGCATCAATTTCCATTGTAAGATTTTCAAAGTTAAGATTTTAGCCATTATACACATACTAAAATAAAAAAGCAAGCATGCCCTTCAACACACATTAACCAAGATAACTTCAACTGATGAACAACCTTTCGGTCAAACAGCTAAAATTAAGTTGGCCAAAGCATACAAGCCACCAACTAAGGTCGATTACCTGTAAAACTCGTGTAAAGCATTCTTTTTCTCTTGCTGTAGGCTTTCCAAAATGAACCGTCCGTGTTATATCAGTTGTACCATCAACGTATTGAGCTCCACTATCCAATAAAAATAATTTATTGGCATCCACAACACTACAGCTTTCTGCTTCTGGTTTGTAGTGTATGACAGCACCATTTGCACCAGAAGCTGGAGAATGATAAAATTGTAACCGTTAAGATCTCTGAATGTGTGTTACAATTACTTTGAAGAAATAAACAATCATATTCATAGCTCACAGCCAAGTGGAGCTGAACCATAAAGATATTTTGGTTATGGCCAAAAAAAAAAAAAGATCTTTTGGTCACAAGAAGCACATGTGAAAACAATTAAGGATGCAGGACAGGCTCAATTGATTCAGTTGAAAAGAACCAAAAGATCTACAATATAACATCAGATTCAACAGCCCCAGAGACATTGTGGATATATGACTTTTATACTTCTCTCTAACAATCACCCAAAGGAATAAAAAATGAGGAACAAGAAGAAGTTGTTGATGTACCACTTATGGTATCAAAGCTTGTATCCAAGAAACCAGCTTGTTTTGAGCGAAACTCAAGAAGTTTGTCAGAAACCTCTAATTCTGACAATATCCTATCGTTACTAATTTCTTTCTCTAGCCAGTCCCAGAACTCAGCAAGGGCAGCAGCATCCCTGAACACGTGAATTGCACAATTACTTACACAGTAAATGGTATTTACTTCTTTATATGTAATATTTTACATTAAGGCTTCACAAACAATCATGAGTGTCCAGCAGGGAACAGATCAAATAACTATAAGAGCAAAGTTACTCTTGGGACCATGAAAGATACACTATTATTTGTCACTTGAATTCTTGAGTATTTCAATTTGACTTACACTGGTCATTGCGTACATCCTAAATGCTTTAAATCCAACACTCAATGTATACAGGAAGACCAAATTGAAGCAAATTAAAAAAAAATTAAGAACTCAATTAAAAAAAGAAAGGGCACATGAGGATCAAATTGGTGAATGTTGTATACTTAAAGGGAAGTGTATTTTACAACTAACTTTCAGAAGATCATTAAAGTATGGAAAGTGGAAACCAAGTGTATTTTACTAACTTTCAGAAGATCATCAAAGAATGGAAAGTGGAAACCAAGTGTATTTTACTAACTTTCAGAAGATCATCAAAGTATGGAAAGTGGAAACCAAACATTAACATGCAAAATCACCAAAATTTATTATCACCACAGTAAAATATGGTAACCTTAAATGACAATTTCTCATCCCTTCTAACTCTGACTGATTTTTTATTGCTTTTGCCAGAGAGACAGGGGAGAGTTTGCGCACTGCAGTGGGTCCATTAAAGTGCTCACTGGATCCATCAAAGGTCCTAGTCTTCTGTTTAGTCCCACGGGTCTGAGGATATCTATCACAGGCAGCTTTGTAGGCTTTTACAATAGCAGCATTAACAGATGAAGTGTCCAACCAAAGGGAAGCACCTTGTGCTGCCAAACTGAAAATGAAAACCTCAGTATAGTTCCCAAAGTGGTGCAGCTTTTACAAGCAAGAGTGGTAAGTAAAAACATTTGACAGAATGAGCTATACTATTCAGAAGCCACCTTGATCCATTTAAAAAAATTCTCCAAGATCTTTTATTAAAAGATGCAAAAACTGGGATGGTCCAGGATAAAAGTTTTAGACTACCCAAAATTACCTTTCAATTTCAGATAGAATTGAATCATATGGCCTCAACTCTATGCCTGCCTTCTTCAAGTGATCACTCACCTCTTCGGTGACTTTTGAATGATCTATAAAAAGTTTTGCTCCATCAATCCCCACAATTAAGTATGCATACATGACTGGCGAATGTGGAACATCACTTCCTCTCTGTGAAAGGAGAGATCAAAAAGGTACTTAAGGAAACCAATAAGATAACCGTATTACTCTAAAATGGGTCCAAGCCTCTGGAATAAGATCTTGAAATAAGTTTTATGAGGATATCTAATTTTACACCAAACATATGCCAGTGAATCAAGTTAAAGAAGATGGTATTGATATACATTACCAGGTTTAACATCCATGCAATTTCATCAAGCATGGAAATTATAATTGCAGATGAACCAGCACTGACAAGCTCTGACCTCAAAGATGACAGTTTTGCTGCTACATCTAAACCAGCATACTCCAGGTCATGTACTCTAACTGGTTTATTTGGAGGCTTTGGCCTAGATTCTTTCCATATTTCATCGACAAGATTTAAATTGTTCAAGTAAACCAGCTCATGGTTTTTCTCAGAAATGACCTCCTTAATTTCATCTGCAGCATCCGAAGTAAAAAGAAACTGCTCCCTTCGCAACATGCAAGTGAATGTTGTATCAGGCACAAAAACAATAAACTGCTAAATAACTAAACTAAAAAGAGAAAAAAAAAATTGCAATATAAGCAATGATAAAACTATAGAAAGCCAAGCTGAGGAAGAAAAAAAAATTATATAAACAAAAGAACTCAAAAAGAAAGTTCAACAGGATGTTTAGCTCACCAATTTAAAAATTAATGAGCAAAACCTTCAGCACTGTTTGAAGGACATAAGTAAAAGTTTTATTAACTGCTTATGTTGAATTGGAAGAATTTAAATTATACACTTTGAAATAAAACTTCAAAAAGAACAGTGATAGCAATTAGGCAATTTGATCAGTAATGCTTCAAAAGAACAACAAATGTTGAACACCCATCAAGAGGAGCAGGACTACTCACCGGATCAATGCCAACTCTACCACCAGGAGCCAAAACCTCATTTAGCCATTCACCAGTAGTCGGGACTCCTGGATTCCCTGCTCGCATGAGAACCCAACTAGGGCTCAGTTGCTTCTCTGCCTAAAATGAACATGGGGTGGGGGAAGATATATTAATCACAGAAACATGCTTCCGCCATATGATACCAAAAAGCCAAAATCGATGATGCAGAAAGCCTAGTAAAATTTTTGGTAAACAAATTCTAGCTGGGCAAAAAGGGAATGGTAGAGAAAATAATATTCAGGAATCACTTGTAGCAGCCAGTCATTGAATATTGTAGTTTGTAATTTAAAAGATCTTTAGAATAGTATTAGGAGTCTTAATTCTACGTAACGATCAAGAAATTGTTATATACTCCCGAAGAATATTCGGGGAGCATATACAACATCAGGCATTAGGCTAAGTCCGCCTATCATGTGGACCTCAATAGTCGACTAGAACGGTAAAACCTAAAAGGTGTATTAGAGGATTTTTATGTAGTTTTCAGCAAACTAGTAAAGTTTTTTGCCCTTTAATATTTTCTGACTATTGAAGGAGGTGTTTTTCCTGAGAAGATTGATGGAGAGATGTCAGAGTGCTCATAAGGACCTATACATGGTTTTCATTGATTTGGAAAAGGCATATATCCAAGCAATTAAAGACATGTATAATGGGTTTATAACTTGTGTGAGAACACAAAGTGAAGCCACGAAGGATTTTCCTATAACCATAGGATTACATCAAGGTTTTGCTTTGAGCCCTTACCTCTTTAATGTGGTATTGGATGTGCTCACTGAACCTATACAAGAAGCGGCACCAAGGTGTATACTTTTTGCTGATGACAGTCTTGGACTCTTGGTAGGAGATTCCAAAGGTGAAGTCAACGAAAAATTCGAGAAGTGGAGACAAGTTTTGGAGACATGGATTTCATATCAGTAGAAATAAAACGGAGTTTATGGTATGTAAGTTCAGTGGAAGAGAAGTTGATCCTAGGGATGTGGTGAAACTTGGAAATCATCAGATACAAAAAGTTACAAGTTTTAAGTATTTGGAAACGATAATACAAAATAAAGGGGAAATAGAGGAGGACATAAATCATAGGATTCAAGCAAGGTAGATGAAATGGAGAAAGGCCTCAAGGTTATCTGTGATAAAAGAGTGCCACTTAAACTAAAAGGAAAATTTTACCACAAGGCTATAAGACCTGCTTTATTGCATAGTACAGAATGTTGGGTGATAAAAAGGCAACATGAGCAAAAATTTAACATGATTGAGATCAAAATGCTACAATGGATGAGTGGTCATACTGAAAAGGATAAGATTAGAAACAAGATTATCAAAGAGAAAGTTAGGGTAGCACCTATCATAGAGAAGTTGGTCGAAACACGCCTTAGGTGGTTTAGGCATGTACAAAGAAGACCTATGAAGACTCCAATACATAGAGTTGACCAAATGGATGATAGTCCAATAATTTGGAGAATGAGAAGACTAAAGAAAACTATTAGAGAAACTATCCAAAAATATTTATCTATTAATAACCTAACTGTGGACATGTGCAAAGATACAACACGTTGGCGTCAGTTGATCCATATAGCCGACCCTAACTAGTGAGAAAAGACTTTAACTGTTGTTGTTGTTGAAGGTGCTTTTACTTCTAGTCGACCCTAACCAGATTTTTAACCCTCACTTGTATCCTACCAAAACTATAAATTCTACGTTTGCATAGCCAGTCTCTCATCATATAGTCGTCTCCAGAAGTTAAGAAAATATCAGTCTGAAAACTTTATTAGGAAAGTAAAAATTTTAATCCTTTTCCAAACCTGGAGAAAATATCGCCCGTCTGTCCAAAGAGCAGCTTTGTCTTTAGTAACAACAGCAGTGCCAGCACTACCAGTAAACCCCGATATGTAGGCCCTCCTCATGTAACATTCAGCAATGAACTCACTCTAAAGCGAAATGAAAAAATTAATATGAGCTTACTAAGACAACATGATTTGGGCTCAAGGAAAAAGTGTCACAAGAGAGAGAGAGGGAGACGAATTTATCAAGCTCAGATTACAATGCTCAAAACTAATGACATGCTAAACCCGCCCCAGCACGCGTCAAGGAGTATTATTGAAGAATACAAAACTAGAGCTAAATTAATTGAGTGTTCTGAATGACACATTGAGCATATACTATTTGATTTCCAAATATCAAATTCACCAAAATCTACTCTAAAGAAAGCATAAGTGATAATAGCTAGCCTTTGACATGGAGAGAAGGAAAGGAATAATCTGAGCCTAATTACGTTTTCCATATGCAGAACTGTTATTCATTCATCTACACCCTCATAATCATTCCTTCACCTCCCAAAACAAAGCATAAATGGGAAAATCAAGAGTTAAAACCTGGTGAGCATCCTGAGAAGGGATGATATAAGCGTCAATGCCTATACCAGGTTTGGAGAAAAGTTCTCGGAGAGCTCGGAGCTTCTCGTCGGGCGGCACGGAAGCGTCACGGGTCTTTCTGATTTCAGAAGACGGCTTAACTTTGATGGAACTGCAATTCCGCACGGCAAAGAGAGGGAAGTTCCGGGAATATCTGAGACACTTGGGAGATGATTTAAATCTACAAAGAGGTGGGTCCGAGAGAGGAAGGAGGCGAAGGTAGCTAGAGGTTGAGGTTGAAGGAGCAGAAAACGAGAAGGTTGATGATGAAAGCAAGAGTCGCTGCATTGCCGGCGATGACAGTGAACGCATAATAGCGAAGGTGTGGATAGTACTCGGATTCGATCAAAAAAAAAAAAAGATAGTACTCGGATTCAAGTAAGAGGCAAAGAGTTATGGCCTCTGCTCTGCGAGAGCAAATTTAACTGGTGGCTGCAATTGCAAATATCGCAAGAGATGACAACAAATCTTACTACGAGATAACCATTCGGAAAATGGACCCTTTGTAATTGTCAATCAGAGTAGCACAATTTTAATATTTTACCTTTTTTATTGAAAAGAAATCCTATAATCAATAATCAATAATCATCAATGTTGTGATTTTCTTGGCTCAAAAAAAAATGTTGTGATTTTCATTTTCTATATATCACACAAAATAATCATAAACAATAACTCTAACAAAAATTCATATTTAAAATTTAAAATATAAAATAATCCCTTCCTATTTTTTACTTAATAAATCCTTTCTTTATTCCTTTATAGCTCTTTTGGTCATAAATGTATACCCTAATGTTTATTTTGGTCCATTATGTTTCAAAATGTTCAAATTGGTCCTAAATATTAGTAAAATGTTTCATTTTGATCCAAACTATTGAATATGGCTCGTTTCAAGTTTAAACATGACAAATTTAAAGCTACGTATTATTCTCAAAGAGTACTTTCTCTATCCAGTTGAAGCCGTCAACAAACAAGGTCAAATTGGTCATAAAAGTAGACTATTCGTTTCATCGTCAAACAACCAAAGTTGACCATATGCACATCTCTCTCGTTTTAAATTTAAATACGACGAATTTAAAGCTACGAGTTCCTCTTAACAAGTCTTTTAAACTTGAAATAAGAGACGAGAGAAATATGACCAAATTCGATAATTTGGGACCAAAATGAAACACTTTACCAATATTTAGGACTAAAATGAAATATTTTGTTAGCATTTAGGACCAATTTGAATATTTTAAAACATAATAGACCCTTCTACCAAAAAGAAAACTAAAATGACCCTTTTACCAAAAAGAAAAGAAATATTTTCGAGTGAATTATTTTTTTTTGAAAATTTAACACAACTGGTAAATTTGTCTGATTGGTTGCCCTGTTTCCTGTTTCCATTTTCACTGAAAACAGGAAATATAATTGAAAACGTGTTTTGTACAGTTTTTTTAGAAATATTTTCTGGAAACATTTTCTGAAACAGGCTGAAAACAGGAAACGTCAAAAAGACGTTTCCAGTATTTCCAAAAACAAACTTATGATATTTTGCAACATTACACAAAAGTAAACTATTTAATCATGTTAATATCATCATTTAGCTATAATCAAACTTAAAAACATATAAAAATTAGTGTTATTCAAGTTAACATAATTTAAATATGAATGAAAACGATTTTTTAACTTTATAAAACAAACATATTTCTTAAATATTGAAAATTTTGAAATGAAAATAGAATTCCAGAAATGGAAACAGAAAATGAAAACAGAAAATATTTTCTTAAACCAATCAGGCCCAGTCATTTATTGATTTTTTTTCCTTCTCAACTTGATGATTAGGAATTACGAGTGACTACTGTTTTTTAAGATTCATAAATTGGTGAATGAGTGTTTTGCACCTGCAAAATTATCCTTACCATAAATTTCCGAACCTTAAGAAAAACAGTAATTAGTCCGATTTCTAATTCCTAATCATCAAAAAATTGAACTTTTAAATCGGATTCATCTTTGTTTTTCAGCCTGCCAAACAGGCCCTAAGGCGTCATGATGAGAGGAAGATGGTCTCGGAGGCTGACAGACACTAACCTCTTTTACAGCGCAGCTATGTCTACTTTGTGATCGGCGTAGATCTTTTGAAGTTGAAAGAGAAGCTCTTTTTAGGTTTAGCCTTCAAGCCCGAGCTTCTTGGTGGAGAAATGGCGATCATAACGGAAGAGCAAGAGCAAGACCAACAACAACCCAAACCCAAACCCAAATCATCCCCTAGCTCAAGCAACAAAGCTGAACCGCAATCGCAATCTCTCGGGCTCAACCCATTCTCTTTCTGGTTCTTCTTCACTCTTTCCGTCTCTCTCATCACTCTCTTCTTTGTCTCTATTTCATCGCTTGCTCCTCAAGATACCAAAACTTGGTTTATTAGCCTACCTAACGCCCTTCGCCAACATTATTCAAAAGGTCGTAGCATTAAGGTGCAGACACGTCCAAATCAAGCTCCCATTCAAGTTTTCACTGTCGAAGAGGGTCCAGTGGTGTCGGAGAATGTAGTCATCGTACACGGATTAGGGTTGAGTTCATATTCGTATCGTCAAGTTATTCAATCCCTAGGTGCCAAGGGAGTTCGCGTAACTGCAATAGATCTGCCTGGCAATGGATTCTCCGACAAAACTTCAGAGGAGATCGTTGAGGGGCCGATTGGGATTTTAGGGAGGTTTTGGTATGTGTACAACGAGATTCAGGAAAGGGGATTTTTCTGGGCTTTTGATCAGATGATAGAAACTGGTCAGATCCCCTATGAAGAAATACAAGCTCGGATGTCAAGGAGGAAGATAGTTAAACCTATTGAATTAGGGCCTGAAGAGATAGGGAGAGTATTAGGGCAAGTGATTGATACCTTGAGACTGGCTCCTGTTCACTTGGTATTGCACGATTCTGCTTTGTCATTGAGTGCAAATTGGATTTCAAAGAATTCAGAATTGGTAAGAAGTGTAACACTAATTGATACAGCAACGAAAACAGCAGGGGCTTTACCTTCTTGGATTCTCGAGGCTCCATTGATTAGAGAGATAATATTAGGGTTTCCGTTTGTTTATGCGAAGATGGTAAACTTGTGTTGCTCCAAGCGCATTGGAGTGTTGGATGCCGATGCTCAAAGGGTACTGTTAAAGGGTAGAGATGGAAGAAGAGCGGTTGTGGCTATGAGAAAGAGTATGAATTATAGCTTTGATATTGCAGAATGGGGTAGTTCTGATGGATTGAAAGATATGCCAATTCAAGTACTTTGGTCTGACGGATGGTCAAAAGAATGGAGCGAAGAAGGAAATTGGGTTGCTCATGCACTTCCTCAAGCAAGTTTTGTTACACATTCTGGAGGTCGTTGGGCTCAGGTGAGCTTAAGGTTATTGCTTATTTAATTTCAACTTCTATGCTGCCATACACTTGCATAATTTTGCTGTTATGAAGAGCTTGTTGCCTTGTTTGATAGGATTGGAATTTGGAATAAAAGACTGGAGCAAAATGCAGAGATACCTTAAAATAGCACTAGGAGTTTAGCAATACTAGAGCAATTATGTTCTTAAAATATAGATTATTACATGCCTCGCGTGCTACATTCATATAAACTCTGTTCATGTAAAAGTCTCACACAGGCCTGCTGGCTTGGGATAGTTAGAAAAATTTCCTCTTTGAAGTGGTCAAATTTCAACCTTGAGGACCTAGTGAATAAGCTATTTATGCATTTTGTTTTGGTTTGTGTTGCTTTGTTATAATTTATAATCAATTTGTCAACCACATTTATTTCTTTACTGTCTGTCTGAAACATCTATTTTGCTAAATGCTATAGATTTGAGGATTTTGCTAATCAATTATTAACTTTTTCCTCCATTTGAACTACCCTCCTAAAAGAAGAACCTATTCAAGAAACTAAGCTTAGACATGCTAGCCTCTTGTGTGAATGCATCTATGTGGCGATTGCAATTTGAAGTTCTAGAGATATATTGCCTCTCAGAGATTAGCATGATTGGTCTTCTGTTGTTCTTAGTGAGGCTTCCAATGGAGATGCAATGCCTAGAAATTATCTAAATGACATGTTTGCTTGGTTATTGCACATTACAAGAGAATTACTTCCGCAGTGGCATCTGATACAGACTGAGATCTTAATCTTCCCTCATAAGTTTCTCCTCTATATCTTATCTTGAGGAGTTCTGTGACCCAAATAAGTGAACTGCAGAATCCTATCTCCTTTGCATTGTACAAATACTGAAGTGAGATAATTTTGATTCCTTTTGGAAACGGAGGATGTAGTAGAAACTAGAAGCATGTTTTGAGTAATAATGGCCTAATGGGTATAAAATAAATTAACTATTGAACTCTGTATTTGCACAAGGATTTCAAATGATAATACTACGAAAGCTGATATGAAAATATAACCATTTGAACATATGATCTGAAATGTTTGTTTTTTTCCTCAGGAGGATGTAGCAGTTGAGTTAGCTGATAAGATTTCTCGATTTGTATCCTCCTTACCCAAGACTGAAAGGAAAGTTGAGGAAGAGACCATCCCAGACCACATTCAGAAGATGTTAGATGAAGCAAAAAGCACCGGGCATGATCATCATCATCATGGTCATGGTCATGACCATGACCATGGACATGGACACTTTGGTGATCATGGTGCCAGCTATATGGACGCATATGGGCTTGGTGGTGGCTGGTGAATGTGATAATTGGATTATTGTACTTCTAGTCAAATCGGTCCCTAGGCTTGCTCATATTTGTACTAGATCGTCCATCCGACCAATTTCTTTTTACAGCTTAATGTTGTGTTTTCTTTTATACTATTTGACCTCCTAAAAAACTCTGATATTGGGACGAAATTTGATCAGTTATGCATGGGAGGAGGCACATCTAACTAAGCTCACCACATCATATTAAGCAGGGTGTTCCTAGGTTATCTCCTTTGGAACCACTTCATATTGACATTTCATGGATGTTACCGTTCCACTCTATTTTTGTATACTTTTTTTGTTCATGTAAGTTGTTTGGTTAGTCGTTTTTAAATTGGTGACAATGAAATCTTAGTGTTTTATGTACACTTTTTTGTATTTAATATATTAACATCATATTTATTTGAGAGTGGAAGAGGAGGTATAGGAGCGCATCTTTAATACCACTCTCATTATATATTGTCACGTTTTATGTAATTTGATTTTGGATCTGATGGAATTGACTTTAAATGTGAAGTTTACAAAAATATAAAGGATACTAATCTCTCAATGTTAAGGATGCTGGGCCTTACGAGTTACACCAAGTTAATGTGACTGTCATTATATATTTACCTCAAATCATAATTTGCTGACATGTTAGTATGTTACACCAAGTTAATTTGACCTTTTATATCTCTACACTTTCTATTAGCATTAGCATAAGCCATAGATATAGAGTGTAAGACTTGATAAAAGGAGAAAAAGACATCTCATATCTTATATCTTTACTATAAGGTTTCTTTAATTATAAGTTTGACATATATTTTCTCTCTTTTGTGATTGGTTATACAAAAAAGTGTATTTAATATTCTCTCACTATTATAGTTGGCCATGTATAAAATATTTGTCATGTGTTAAATGTTGATTAGAAAATCTTATAACAAAGTTATAAGAAACTTTACTAGGTTTTGGCCTCGATAAAAGGATTTCGTCATGTTATTGTGGAATCTGACTCCCTTGTTGCAGTGAATTTGATCAATAGGGCTGGTGTTAGTTCTAGTGTGAGATTTTTTAGGCTGCGGACGGGAATTCGTTCTTGGTTAAAGAGGAAGTGGCACATTACGATCGTTCATGTGTTTAGAGAAAGAAATCGTGCGGCTTTGGTGCGGCTTGTATTTTTGCTTGTGTAGGCCGTTTAGGCGTGTTTGTTATAAAAAAAAAGAATTTGCTTTTTTAAAAAAGAAAAAGAAAAAAATAAAATATGATGATAGAGTAACACTGATATTTGAGTGATAGGGGGAGTCTAATCGGCTTCAGAATCGAAAGCCAGCGGTGAGAAAAGCAGGCAACGAATGGGTTGCTGCTGCGATGAAGACGACAGCGACATGCTCAGACATCTCATGAATTCCCATTTTCCGGCCGATTGTAATTCTTCTCCGTCGCCGGAATCCCAAGAACCTTCGTCTCCTTCCTCCTCCTCCACCGTAATTTCACCGATGAATTCTCACTTCTCCGCCCTAGCGTGCCGAGACACACTCCGAATCATCTTCCACAAACTCCCCATTCCGGACCTTGCACGTGCCAGCTGTGTTTCCCGACTCTGGAATTCGGTCGCCTCCGATAAGGATATCTTCGCTAGGGCTTTCATTGCTCCTTGGAATTTGAAGGCTGTCGTTGGGACTCCACTTTCTGGAAGCTTCTGGAAAGACACTGGTTTGGCCAAATTCGCCATCTCCCATCGCATTCACCGTGGGGATACTGTCGCCAGTCTCGCCGTCAAGTATTCGGTTCAGGTATTTCTCATTTGCGATTACGCTCGAAATCTGAATGTTGGGGTGGATAATATTTACTTTCTTTCTGTTAATTGCTATTTTGAAGTTTTCATCCAAAGTAATGCGTCTCTGAGTGAAAGCCGAAGTCCGGGTTTTCATTATAGTAATGGATTTAGAACGTTGATAAATCATAAATGATTTGTTTCTAGTTTTCGCCTTTCTCCTCTGTTTCCAATTTTCCATCAAACTCTTAATTCATGAGTTTGCTATTGAGTTTCACTAGGAAGATAGTGTTGGATGACAAAATTACTATGAATTCATGACTGCAAGTCTTGTCTTTGTTGCTCTCCATCTGTAAGACTGACATAATCTCGCCGCAGCTTCGATTATGCAATGTGATCCTGTTTTAGGAGAGAAAAAACTCAAAGAAGTATATTTGTATCATCAGTTAGTCTAAAACCAATGGATATAAATAATCAAATCCAAAATCATTTCTAACGTAATTTTACATAATCAAAGTTCATTCAATTAAATTGGTATTGTTCTTCCAGATCTTTTCTTGATCGAAATGGGTCGTTGCCCAGTTATGATTGGGTGTACAGAGTCAGAATTGCAGGCATTTTCAAAATTCTGTTTTATCCAATTTTTGTGAGCTACATTTCCTTTTTTGCTGTATTATCTTCTATTGTTTCCCTGGTTTAGAAATCGATAGCATTGACCTTTCGATGATATTTCTGGTGTTGACAGGTTATGGATATAAAACGTCTAAACAACATGATGAGTGATCATGGCATATACTCAAGGGAAAGGCTATTAATTCCCATTAGCAATCCTGATATTCTAGTCAACAGAACATGCTATATAGAGCTAGATGTCTATGCAAAAAGAGAAGTAGCAGTGCTATATCCAGATGATGTACCAGACAGAAGGACAAGCTGTTTATCAAGCAGAATAGCCTCGGAAGAAGGGAGAAAAAGAGTAATTAACTCCTTAAAGAGAAGCATGCAAGTCGATCATGAAACTGCACAATATTACTGGTACGTTTCAAATGGTAATCCACGAGCTGCTCTTTCTGAATTTTCTCAGGACCTTCAATGGGGGAGGCAAGTAGGCCTTTCATAGTGCTTGGGAAAGCATACTATGTAATGTGTTGTTCTTCAGAATTTGGTGAACTTGTGATTAAATTGTTAAGTAACGCAATTGTAATTAATAGTAAGTATGCCTACACATGTAAGATGAAGCATTTAATTTGTGTTCTTTAACAGCAGTTAAAACTTGAAACTTTCTGCTTAGTGACATGAGTCACTGTATTAATAAGTTCTTTTCTAGATACTTATACGTAATTACATATATACAAAAGGATGCTTTGTGTTGTTGTGTTCTTTTGCAGTAATATTCTCAGCGAGTATTCAGATGATATTGACATATTCCTTCGTGTCAGTGGATTTGCTTTAGCTCTCTGAACCTCAAAAGTGCTTCTAAGAATTTCGACATACAATCGTTGATTATTCTATTCTCACTACTCCAGAATGAGTCTTCTCTTTTTTTTTTTCTTTTTTGGATGTGAGGCTTCGCTTATTTTTTTTCGTTCTTGTTTTTTATGGATAGAGTCTTCGAATAGGGCAGGGTGATAACGATTCCTCCTTTGTCTTCTCTTTCTATATTCCTTCTCCTTTTAACATTCTCATTAGTCTTTTCCATGATAAACAAAAATGCATCGCCCACCTGTAAATAATAGTCAACTTTACATGTCTTGTTTTGATATAAAAATAAAAATGAATCAAGATAATTTTCTTAAATATTTTAATGGCCTTCGGAGTTCGGATCTTCAGAAAAATAGTTTACTAGTTCATATTAGGGTATAGGTTCGGGAATTATATTACTTACACATACCCTATTTATGACCATCCCTAATTCTCTACTATGAATGAAGGATTTGAATTCAAACAAATGTGAGGTTAATTCAAGAAGTAAGTGATTAAGTATAACTTAAATAATGTCTTGTGTTCAAGATCTTATAAATACAACTTTTATCATTAAGAAATTCTTATATTATAGTCATATGAGTAATATAAGTCGAGAATTAATTGAGATAAAATTCAAAGACAAAAAGTAAAAGGAAAAGAAAATATAACGTGTTATCTCACATTATTCAACATAATTAAATGTCGTAATAATTATTTTTTGTTAATTATTGATAGTTATACATATGGATGACATTGAGTTCAATATAGAAGTATAAGGATATAATTAACAATAAAAAATGATGTTGAAGTACTCTTGAAACTAATCATATATTTTAAGGCATCAAATATATTTTTACTTTTTTACCTTTAATATAAAATAATAAGAATCTAAGTTGTAAACGTACACCGCAACAAAGTTATACAATTCTCCTCCCAGCAACATACCTGTGTATTCGAAAAAAGACAACCTCCTGATTAAGTGGTTGCCGCCGCCGGAAGAGTGGGTTAAGGTCAACTCTGACGGGGCTGTCCGGAAAGCCTCTGACTTGGCCGCCTGTGGTGGTCTTGTGAGAGATTTCGATGGGCTTTGGAGAGGAGGGTTTTCGAGATTCCTCAGTGTTTGTAGTGTGTTGAATGCCGAGATCTGGGGCATATGTGATGGGTTAGAGCTTGCTTGGTCGTTGGGGTTTAGAAAAGTCATTGTTGAAAAATGGGACTTTCGGTTGCAACAATGGTGGAAGCTTGAGAAGCTTCGTGTATTCGATGTTAAACCGAGTTTAGAGCGTGCGTTTTTGTCATGTTTTGCAAGAAGGCAACCGAGCTGCCGACCATTTGGCCAGCTTGGGCTTCGATCTGAGTCGTAGAAAGGAGATTTGGACCACCCGCCGGGGAGTGTGAGATTTATGCTGCTTGAGGATCGTATGGGTACCACGTTGCCCAGGGGTGTGTAGGTTTTTTGGTGCTTTTTCTGTTGTGGCTGTGAAGCCCTTTGGTTTACCAAAACAAAAAAAAAGTTATACAATTCTCATTTCTTTAAAAAAATATAGAGTGAGTATTCGAGTAGGAAAGGCTGATAAAGATTTCTCCTTGGCCTTCTCTTTCCTCTTTCTTTCTCTTGTTCACATTCTCATTAATTAGTCTTTTCAAAGATAAACAAAAATACATCGTCCACATGTGAATAATAGTCAAATTTACATGTTCGAATGTAGACACTACACTAGAGACTATTGTGGTCCTCAATTTCTAGTATATACAGCTGAGTTTTTTAGTACTAAAAGATAGTAGCAATTTCAGATTTGGCTTCAATTGCGCGTTTTCTAATATTTTAGTATACGATATTCTTGCAGGTGATGTTATCAATTCAATTATATATTGTTATTTTTACTCTATCAGTTTAGAGTGAAAAACTCTTCCATTCTTATTCATATTAATATATTAATTTTTAAATGATTGAAATGTATAATTTAATTTATAAAATATCATAATTATCAATTATTTTATTTTTACGACGATTTAGTATTTGAATTTGAATTAATTTTATATTTTTTCAGTTTTTAAATTTTATTAATTGTTAATAATTATAAAATTTGAAGGAGTGAATCATATATTTTGATTGATTATTAAAAATTGATTTATCAACTCAACATAAATTTACAGATCAAAATTTTTTCTTCATATAATATTTGGTCGAGTAATATAATTTTTTTATATGTTATTGTTGATAAATATGACTTTGTCATATCTTATTAACTACGTAAGTGAATCTAATCAATTCTCATTAGTTACTCACTAATAACTCATTAATTAATAGATCGTCTAATACTATCTTAGTAATTACTTGTATGCTTATCAGTTACATCTAACATTTCTACCTAATTATTTGATCAAAGGACTCAGATTTTCTCTTGAATATATATATATATATTGATGAACCTAGCTCTGGCCGGGGGTCATTACCTGGTTCGGTGAGACAACTCTTGGTCAGAAGTCGCCTGCAAGTCAATAAACACACAGGGGTGGCCCGATGCTTAAGTTAGTAAAGAGTTGAGCACAATAATCTCATGGGTACCTTTTTTCAGTGTGAAGGGTTAACCTTTTATACTGGTTGAGGGCAATCTGGCGTGATCTTGCCATAAATGCTTGGATGCTTGACTGTGATCTTGGCTGATC
The DNA here is from genome assembly GCA_003254925.1 of Chamaecrista fasciculata. NCBI lineage: Eukaryota > Viridiplantae > Streptophyta > Magnoliopsida > Fabales > Fabaceae > Chamaecrista > Chamaecrista fasciculata. The sequence goes on along the minus strand of QANZ01001662.1, from coordinate 7,421 downwards.
TGATTGTGATCCTTGGCTTCCACGTATTTTCCTTTTCCGCGAAAGGTGTCTTAATGGCCAAGCCGTTATCGAGGAAAGGATCTTCGAGCGAATCCTGATTGATCCTTGATTGATTTGGGGAATGTTTCCATATTCGTCGATGTGTGGGCGCCACGCTCTTCTCGATTGTGGGCGTCCACACCTGATGACGAGGTGTAGGGCGTTCATGACCATATGATCCTACCGGTTGGCTTGGATCCTGCTGGATCAAGGGCATGCTCGGCCTTTTGGGCCTCTCAATTATTTGGCCTATTATCATATATATTATTTTTATTTATTAACCATTAATCTATAATTAATCATTAATTATGGAAGACACTCTAAATTTTTTTTTGGCCAAAAGACACTCTAAATTAAGCTATAGCTAAGTTACTCTAATTCTTTATTATTTTATAGACACCTAATTTAATAGTCTCTCCAATATATTTTAGAATTATTATCAATCATGGTATATATTAATGACATGTAATGAATCACAAAAAAAAATATAAAATATAAACATAATAATTAAGTAAATTTATTTTATATAATCGTTTTCTTTAAATAATAAATACCACTATGTGTTACGCTACTATTAAGTATTAGTAATCTCTTATGGATTAGTTGGCAAATGGACGGTGATGACGTATAACATATAGGAAGTCGCATGGATTTGTTTCCTTTTTGATGTATTGAAAATTGGAAAATGAAAATTGACTTCAACGACATTCCTTCGTTCACTTGACTAATTCCTGAGTCATCACTCATTAATACCATTACCAATCCCATTTGCATTTAATTCCTTGCTATTGAAGCAACAATATAATGTAGTTGAATTTATTCCTTCCCTTTTTCACTTTGTTTTCGGATTCTCACATTTATATACTTCTTGCTTCTCATCTCCTTCTTTTTCGATTCCCTAATTCAGTTTAATTCCCATTTACAAATGTCCTACTTTTCACATTTTTTTGTTATCTTGCTTTTTCTTGAATTCAATAAATAATACTCCTAACTTACTATTTTTTTTAGAAAAAAAAAACAGGAAACCGTCTTTTTGTTAATACTATAATGGTTATTTGTTAATACAAAAAACACTTGGGAATATCAAAGTAACTTCAGGGTTACTACTTTCAAGATCGATTTTGTTCCACGAGCAATATTCTAACATGCATTTTTATAGCACTTTCCTTTTATATTTTTTTAAAACCAAGTGTTTTCTCCTTTTTCGCCACATTAAAGTATATATATATAAACTGTAAAACATTGAAGTTTGAAAACACTCATCGACACACTTTCAACTTCAACTTCAAGTCTATAAATATAATGACAAATAATAATATAATTTACTCATATTTGAACAAATTTTAAGAGTCATTCTAATTCTATTATATATATATATATGATGATGATGTGCAATTAAAAAAATAATAGCTACACAATTATAGTAATTTCACCATAAGTACATTTTGCATTCATACTCTTCAAGGAATACGTTTAAGTTCATTTATACTTGGATAAATAAACAAGCTTTTTAATGTGAATTTCATGCTATCCAGTTATTGAACGTTATAATTTGTCTACTGTAAAATCGTGATTATTAATAATTTTGTATATTTAATTGTATTGAAAAGATCAAGAATATCAGAATATGATGAAAAATAAACCGTGTATATATATATATATATGCTTAATATAAACACTGTTAATAATTTCTTATTGACAGAAAATGGATATAATTTGTCCGTTAATAATTTCTTATCAATCATCAACATTGTAAAATTATATATTACATATAGTACTATGAATATTTTCCACTATAGATAATTTGTCCGTGACTAAACTATGATCAACCCAATTCAATTAATATAATTTTCAGAGCATAGATTCAATGTATAATTAGTGTGAATATTTTTGTTAAGTAATTAATTAAGTTGACTCGCATAATTAAGACTTGGTCCGCATTGTAAGATTGTTGTCGGAGAGGTATATTCAATCACATATATAATCAAAGAAGAAATGAATGTCTTTTTTTTTTTAAATACCATGGGTGTCCCCCACCTATCCGTGTTACGGTCTAAGCAAAGACTAATCCTATTCAGGTCGGGAAACGAACAGTCAAAGCCCTCCTAACAAATGTCGACTCCAGGACTCGAACCCGAGTAAAAATGAATGTCTTTTATTATTTTGGTGAAACTCGATAAGCCGTGATGAATTAATTTCATGTCCAAAAACATTCTTTTAATATTATTACGTGCATATGACGCATCAAATAGTGTGTATTTTTTCATTTTATCCTAGCTAGTTATCCAATTTTATAAAACACGATCGATCTACAACGTACAGAAAATAGGTACATTCATTAATTATTAAAATTTAAAAAGTCAATAATATTATAAACATACTCGTGATTTGGTACGTGAGGGTTAGCACTAAAGTGCACTAAACTTTGATACTAATAGTATAGTTTCCTACAAATATATATATATATATATATATATTGTAGAAGAATGTTTGGCCACAAAAATCTAATCTAATATATTTAACATTTGAAGCTTCTGCGCCTCACACGTGTCGCTTCCTCATCTCACCTTGCCAAATTCTTCTGCTCAAATCTTGACACGTACCCAATTTCCATTTCAAATTCTTCTCCCGCCAATCTTATTCTTTCCATCTCCCATCTTCCCATTTCCTCACCACGTGTCATCTTCTCATTTATTTTTCTTTTTCTACTTTCACTCTCCATCTGACACGTGTCCAACCTTTTCTTTTTCAATTTTCCTCTCCTCCTCCTCAGGTTCCATTGGCTCAGATTCACAAACCATTTTGAATTTTAAATTTCAAAAGCAGCGATTTCTCATTCCTTTTGTCTACCATTTAACCAAGATTCCATCTTCCTCACCAACTACTCAACATTTCCTCTGCTCTTTCTCATTTCTTCTCATCCTCATTTCTAAATAACCCAGCGTTTCATCGACTTTCCTCTTCTACCCCCTCAAAATCGCTTGGATTCTCATTTCACAGGCGACGACAAGCTCCGTTCTACCCCCTTGCGGAAAACGTGAAAAAGCATTCCTTCGAGCACCATCCTAACCCATCTTCCTCATTTCCATTTGAACCCATCTTCCTCATTTCCATTTGAACCCATCTTCCTCATCTCCATTTGCTTTCCATTCCTTCGAGCACCAAAATTTTCGAGCACCAAAAAATTTCGACACTGCGCATTTCTTCATTCCTTCGCCATTCTCAGCCCGACCTTCGATTCTGACCTTCGCCACTCCAAATTCGTTCCACCTTCACTGTTCGTCGTGTTCTCTCTCGCGAGGTAAGCCGCAAAATTAGTTGAGTTTCTTGATTTGCTTTCCATTCTTGCCATTCTTGATTTGTTCGTCGGATTCTCTCTCTCGCCATTCTCCCATTGTCGCGATTTTCACTTCATTTGTTGTTGTGAGAAAGGAAGCAGAGAACTGTGATTGTCTTCAAGGTACTGTTTCACTTGACTCACTCAGTCTTTGGTTGTGGTTTAGTTGGATGAATGATATTTTTGGTAATTTTTGGTAAATTTGTCTGGATTTTGCTGTGCTTGAAAACTATGCGTTCTTTTCTTTTCTCTGTGTACATCAGCAAGGTGAGACTCTCCTAATCTATGTATTGTAATTTTTCAAAACAAGAACAACTTTATTCATGAGTTTGAAGTTTCATTCCTTTTGTTCGTTTTCCAGTTTTCTCAGCAACCAAAACTGGAGAATTAGTTTAATTGAGGGAAATTGTAGATACACTGGCTGAGGTGAGTTGCTGTCTTTGAAGTCCAGAAACCATGTAAATGAATACATCCCCTCCCAATTACTTCCCTTTCTTTAAAACTATTAATATATAGACATGTTCATAAAACTCTGCTCTTTTGAGTGTGTAATATATGCAGTCAATTTATCTTAATTCAAATGTATCTTTCATAAATATTTGGTTAGGGGACTTGCATAGTTGGGTATAGGCAGATAAATAAATTTTTACATCATGATCTTGCATTCTACATTTGTCATGCTTCATTATTTATAGCGTCCATGTGATACTCCCTTGCATAAGTGATAAAGGAAATGCCACATTGCACTAATAAGATATTTATTCAGTAAAAACAGATGCTTTAGTATCCTATTTAAGTTGAGAAAGAGGAAGAAAATAAAATTACAGGAAGAGTTCTTAGAAAAGCTGTAGGGCCTTCCAGGAAGAGTTCTTTGAGAACTGCACATAATTTCTAGCTTTGTTTATTTGGCATCTGATTCATCTTTGAAGAGTTCTGTTGAGATCTTGCTTAATCTTTTAATAGTAGAAGTTGATTACTGATGGTGCTCTGAACTTTTGCACATAGGCATGTAGCCTTCTCTGCCTTTTGTATTATGGGGGCTACAAGACAAATTTATACATACTTAGTGGAAAAAATGGACCTCTGCCCAACTGTGAAGCTATGTCCTTATTGAATGGTGACAGTTCCTTAATGAGAACTAAGGATATGTTTAGTGGATTTATTGTTTTGGATTTTTTTTTCTTACCTCGAACAAGGAAGGATATTGCTGTGGCAATTGTTCCTGATTGCATCTTCCTTTGGGTGGTGAGAAATATCTATCAATGTACCAAAAAAGTGGTGTTTAGGAAAATAATCTTCCTACAATTCTTCTGTTCCTGTTGTTCCAGATTAGAATTTATGACTTCATTCAGTTTCTTCTTTAGTTAGATAAGGCAAAGTGTAAGGTTGAAATTGCATGCCCTTTTCCAGTATTTACTTGTGGGACAGTAGTTCTTTATCTGATTCATCATAATCAATTACTGTAAAACTGTTCTGTTCCTGTGATATTATTTTTTGCATGATTACTTTCTTTCCACTTTTTTTGTTTTATTGTTTTTTGTTTAGTTTCTGAAATCTTTGTGCATCGGGGTCAATTTATAGGATGAAAGAGAGCTAAAGAGACAAAGGCGGAAGCAATCTAATAGGGAATCGGCTCGCAGATCCAGGTTGCGCAAGCAGGTGATATAACATGTTTTTACTTCTGGTTGCTTTATACTTTCCACGTTTGATTTCTGTCTAAAGGTGCTTTTCATAGGCTGAATGTGATGAACTAGCCCAGCGTGCTGAGGCTTTGAAGGAAGAAAATGCTTCTCTCCGGACGGAAGTGAGTCGGATTAGGAGTGAGTATGAGCAGCTGCTCTCAGAAAATGCAGCCCTTAAGGTGATGTTAAAATCTTGGTTGGGTTTGATATTTGTTTTGTGATAAGAACTTTACCTAGGCCGAGAATGCCTAGCAATGTATGGGTGGGTACATACCAATATTCATTTGATTGGCCAAAAAAAAAATGTTATATGCATTTGAAGTCTTATTAAATAACAAAATAGGCCTGGTATTCTATAAACTTTGGTTTGCATTATTTCGTTAAATGAAATATAACAAAATCCCAAGTAGGTCTAGATGGAATACTATCTGACAACAGCCACTTGGATTCCTTTAAGATTTATGCAGATCCTGAGAATACTATCTGACATAATACATATAATGATTTTACAGGAGAGACTTGGGGAATTACCTGAGAATGAGGATCTTAGGTCTGGCCGGAATGACCAATATGTGGATAGTGAAACTCAACAATCTGAGCAGACAGAAGTTGTGGAGGGTGGTCAGTAGGATCTAGCTACCGCCATGATGCTCCTTCACAGGACCATAACCTAACCAAATAGCAACAGCAAGTTCTTGCTTTGGATAGCGTGTAGTTGAAATCAAATTGTTTTAAAGTCGTCCATTAGTATTCTTAGGATCGCTCTACACTACATCATCTTTCATTTCTAATATAGGTTGTCTAACAATCAAGACTGCTCGGATTGTTTGTAGAGTGTGAATTCTGTGCTATACGTTGTCTGCTTCACGAGGTTAGTGTTGATGTATGGAATATGGAAAAGGGTTATTTTATGTTACATCATCTTTTTCCTTGCACTTTGTTGGATGACTAAAGATAAAGTTTTTCTATATGAACTCTGACCATTTTTAAGCATTATGATGGTTCTTNTCTCGGTGCAACCTGTCCGTGGTTCTTGGAGAAGATAATTTCCATGGCATTTCCAGCATGTCATTTGGCATCACTTTAGCATAGTCATTCCAATAACTCCCTGTGAAATGTTCTTTTTGTATGGCTATTGACTGGTAAAGGACTCCTCTTATAACTTTTCTGTGTTGCATTTACCATGTACTACATGCTCTTTTGCAGGTATACTTCAAAGCTACATATCCTTTTAAGGAGCGATGGCAAAGTCTGTGGATTATCACAGCTTTCTGGGACATTCTTGCATTTGCATTGCTTTGTGTCATATGTTATCTCTGGGCTCCATCTCAAAGCTCTCAAAGGTGCATTATATTTTTCAATTTCTATGTATTCAACATGTTCTCTTTCAACATTATTATTGGCTGTTATTTCTATAGAGAACTATTTTTCGTTGGATATCTTAACAAGTTGGCTAAAAGCTTTGCAAATTTACCCTACTTCTAAGCTTTGTAGATTGCCTTGCCCAGGAGAGATACATTTATTATAAAGAAAAACAGAAGCCGCTTAGTATTCTCCAGTAGAAGATCGCTGTTTATCAGGCTAATTTGTTGGGTTGGATCCAGGTAAAAAAATTGATTTACATATATATATATTAGAGATGTCTGCAGTTGGCCTTCTTCCAGCAGCCCTTAAGGTAAATGATCCTTAATTTGAAATTTGCTGTGTTGATTGTTGTTGTTGTTGTTTATACTTTTGTGCTTTGCTAATTTTGTAGTTGANTCAGAAAATGTTCATATTTCTCAAATTAAAGTTGATATAATATTGAACTGAACTGTTTTAGTAATGCTTCTATTTTAGTAAATAATGGAGTTAGAGAAGCAGGGGATTAATTAACTTCTATTGAACTGAACTGAACTGAACTGTTGATATTAAGATATTTCTTGCTTCAGGGGATTAATTAACTTAATTTGGCCCCTGAGCTTAAGTTCCAGAACTGACCCAGAAACATTCTCTAAAAGTTCATTTTAGTCCCTCCAGTATATGGTGTATATTTGTTTTTTTGGTCATTTTTTTGGAAAATAAGAAAACATGACTAAAACATTGTCAATTAACTATGCTCTGAACCTAGATATGTAAACATTGGTTAATTGTAAATCTTGCTGCACCTTAAATTTGGTTGCATTGTCAATTAACTATGCTTTAACTTTGGTTGCATTCTCATTTAACTATGAACTTCCTGAGAAAGAAATTAATACATATTTGTAACTTGAATTAAATTCAGATATTGGACAGAAAAGGGTATCTGTTGCGCAAGAAATTCAGAGGTTCAAGATATTGATGACACAGCAATGGGATTCGGGCTACTAAGATTGAATGGCCAT
>QANZ01001650.1:10759-28936 GCA_003254925.1 Chamaecrista fasciculata | reverse complement strand
TTGGAAGGGGTACCAGATAAATCTCTCAGTTTGATTTTGGGTAAAAGGTGTTGAAAATTTGCTAAGATTAGATTCAGGAAACCCAAGAGGGTTGAAAAACGAAAGGCGAACTCAGTCGCTTCTCGCGACGAGTTGTGTCGCTTCGCGACTTCTCTCTCTAACTTCTCTCTCTAAATTTTCGCGGTATCAGGTCTATTTTGAGGGGTCGAGTACAAAGATTGGAAGTATCCTACCGCTGCTTTCATGATCTCCTCATTAGAATATTTCCACTCTCCATCCTCACCTTTGATTGCTATGATCCTTGATCGGGTTCTTCTCTGCTTTACCACATTATGGAAAAATTTAGTATTTCTTTCTCCCTGAATCATCCACATATGTTTTGCCCTTTGAGCCCAAAAAATTTGTTCACAGTTTAGTAAGAACTGGAGTTTAGCCTGCATTCCTTTTTCCTTGTCTGCCATTACCTTACTTGGTGTCTTGGTAATGTTCTCCTGAAGTGTGGCCAGCTCCTTTTCCGTTTTTTGAATTTGCACTCTTAGGTTGCCAAATTCATTTTTATTCCACCAATGAAGTCTATTGGAAGTTTGTTTAACTTTGCGAACCAGGTTTATGGTTAGAATATCAAGCAAAATTGGAAAGCGAGAAGAAGGTGATGGTGACTCGCGATACACGGAAATCCGAATTTGGATTTAGAAAAGGGGACAACAATATATTTTTTTTATCCTCAACTAATCCCTCTATCCTCTTCTTCCAAGTTCCTAATACCAACAAGATGAAAGAAAAGTTGGGGAAATTCTATGATGTTTTTATATTTTTTTGTGCATTGATTACTATACTGTTCTTTACTATATTTATTTATAAAAGTAAATTATAGTTAAGATACAGTAAGGTACTCCTTTACTTATTATTAGACTTGAAGTCAGACCCAAAATCCATAAAATTAAATCTCAAGATACTTAGAATATGAATATTTTGATCATTCTTACACCAAACTATAATAGTAGACTAGTAGTATCTGTTTTGATTTTACTCATTTTATTTCATAACTCTCGCTCTATATGTTAACTTGATTGTTGAAATAACATTTCGCATAGTTTCATGCAAGTTTTTATGTTTCCTGTCTTCCAGAGCAAAGGGAGGAAGGTGAAGATACATATTTTGGTGAACACAAGATGGAGTGATCACAGTACAACTTTAGGTAATTCGTGAGTACTGTACTATACTGCACCCTGAAGATTTAATTTGGTGTTTTTTTATTGAACAAAAATTTAATTTTGGTTCACCCCAATAGCAATTCGCATTAAAAACGTATAGTATCCTAAAATGGCTGAAAACCCCATGATTCCTTTTCAAAGATGACTCACCATCTCACATGATGCACAACTATTATTCCCATTTCTCCAGACCAAACCCAGTATGCTGGTCATGGTACAAAAGAACACATTATTGACTTTTTATATTGGGCCTTTTCACAATCAGTCTTCTAAAATCATAAAAATAATTAAATAAATATGTATATATTTCTTCATTATTATTTTATAATTTAATTTGTATTTTTAAGTCATTTAAAGTCATTTGTTTTTCATTCTTTTTGCCGTTCTGATAGGTCATTTCATTGATTACAATATATGAATTAAAAATCCAGTTAACTAGAAGCTTCCATGTTGAGTAACGCTTGTTCATCTTTGCTAGTACTTCGTCCTCATATACATAGGATGAACCGTTATAAGTTTATAACTGCAGCACCCACAGGGTCATTTATTTTTTGTTCAAACGCTATCCGTTTATTTAGGCTTTAGCAACAGAAACAGTTTGGTCTGCTCATATACTACAAGAATCAAACTTTGCATCTTAGACTAATCCTACTACAAAAGCAACATGTTATCTGAATTCAATTATTCAAAAGTAGTTTTTATGCATAACATACATATACATACAGACGCACATACAGGAAAACAATTACTCGGCCTTTAAGATAAAGCCTCTACATCATCTAATCTATAAACCACATCCAAGCCGTTTACGTATGTTTCTGATATACTCACCAGCCAACCTATCAACACTTTCATCTTTCTGTTGCGTTGGGTGGACTCTCTCTTCATGAATGATATGGGAATTTGATCCATTGCTTTGAACTGGCTTGATCAGGTATGTGGGATTGGCACGACTCGTTGGCTCTTTTGATCTTTTGCTTCCATGAACCAATGGTTCTCTTTCAGGGACTAAACCACCATAATCATACCCTGAAACAGAAAGCTCCTTCGTGGTCTTTCCAGAAGTAGTTCCCAGAGTCTTGTAAGCAATAGAAAAAGAAGACAGCTTAACCATATTTGCTACCACCTTCATGGATTTCTCACACAGAGATTGTTTGTTGGACTTGCCTCTGCTATCCATGCTTCTATTGGTAACTGAAGAGATTGTTTGTTGCAAGAGAAAAGGGCAAGCAGAATTAATGTATTTATAAGCATCAGATAATAAAGATTGGAATTTGGAATTTCTGGGCTTCTGGGGATTCTTATAGGCTCTTGTCTAAAGAAATACCAACTTCCAGTAAAATGAAGTTTCTTGTGTAAAGAGTGGAACCCTCAAGTGATAGCCAGAATCTTATTTCCGGACTCATCTCTGATTGACAAGTGTACGCATGTTGATAGCACACATGGTTTTGATTCGGTATTGGTCTATCTGAAAGATTTTTCTTGGAGACAAAGGAGACTTTTGGTTAGTTTCATATGTGTATGTAAGAGGGACTCCACAGTAAGCTTGTATATATCAAACCAAAGCCACTTGTTAGACAGGTGCGCTAGGTTACGTGATGTAGGAACAGGATTCTAGGATTCTGCTTAATTTACTCCTAGTATTTTGATACTTTTTAGAGTGCATCTTTCTTAATTCTCACTATCATTTTCAAAATGCTTCACTTTCAAAAGCTATTGGTTAATCATTGTCTAGCCTTCTCCACGACGTTTTTGGGGAATCCTCCCGTCCATGTCTATGTGAGAGTTGTGTTTGTAAAACAGTGAGAAGGCTAACACAGCCAGCCATCAATAAAATAACAATGATAAATAGTCGAAATCAACCACGAATAGATACATAACAACATAAAGTGTAATTTTTAATCAACTTGGATATATTTATTTTTAAGTCTATTTATGATTTTATCTTTGGCAGGATCATCCAAATAAGAACTCAAAATATTGAGTAAGTCATAAAATGTCATATCTGTCTGCTTCTCACGTGAAAGTGGATTTATTCTCATCACCCACAAAGGCTGAGCTATATCAATACCAAATTTGGGTGAAAGAAAAAGTGTGAGTGGAATGAGGCAGAAGAATACTGGGCCATCTGTGACAATTTCTACCTTTCTCTTTTCAGCTCTTTAATTTGTTTGACCACAAACCCAAAGGTAAACGGTTTAATGCTTCTCCTCCACTGTGTTTTTTTATGTGATTAGTTCAAAAGAAAGGAAAATGGAACTCTAACACAAATATTATCAGTATATAACCTAACATAATAGGACGCCACAATGAAAACAAAAGTTCAACATCACCATAAGACAGCTAGAAAGAAAGGATGATGCAAGAATGATGAGCTAGGGTATTAATCGTGTACCCTGCCTCAGTTATTTATATTATTCCTCATAACCAAATTTGTAACAATCAAAGAAATGCACAGAGAAGAGAATCTACACGTGTCTTGTACAGCTGTGGCTATACAAATAGAGCACAGCTATTAGCTATACGTAAGACCTATAGTACAATTAGCTATAACTAATTACAAGAGTAACGTATAATAATGGCTTACGTCTTAAACACCACTGTCCAAGTTCCTCGTCTCTCACCCTCAGCCACCATGAAAATTAAAAAAATTATTTGAAAAGAGTAAAACAAATCTGAACTTCAACCAAGTATGTAGAAGGTACAGGACAGACAAATTTGACGTACAGGAAAAGTAATGTGATCATTTCTTTTCTTTTTCATGACTCTAAGCAGACTAAAGCAGATCTTTTCCATTATGTTGAAGAGTTCAAGTAAGCTGTGTAAATTTCAAACTGAGGCATGATAAACTCACATTAATGAGTTTAATCAATAGCTACAACAACATTTCTCTTATTTCTACATTCATTGTTGCTAAGAGCTTGCTATTTTACATAAAACTACCAGAGGTAGGTGTGGTTTCACCTTTAAGAAGAATTTAAGTTACTTACAAAGTTACAGGCAAGTAATTAAGCTTACAGAGGTTAGGCTTGCTAGCTTCAGGTCACTCTTTGATTAATCCATATACAAAAGTGGTTTGGGCTTTGAGTTCCTTCAGTCTAGCCAGATGAAAGCCATGGGCTTGGTGCCACATAACTGTAACCCTGAAAATGGTCAGAATCTGTAGGTGTGGATGCCGGTGAATCAACAGGAGGCATTGCCGTCCAGCATTGGTCAAAGTTAGCAGTGCAGTCTCGCCCAGTGACATCCGGTTTGAACTTTGGCTGCAGTTCTCTTGCCTCCAATTTCTTCCAATTGATTGAACGGAACCACTTATGAGTTTTGATCTGGTCATCTCCATTTGGTCCATTGCCTAACCTATTTGATGGATCTTTTTGCAGCAACTACAATAAGTAAGCAGAATTGTATTAGTTATCTGTACTGTACATATCTAGAATACACCTCTTTTAATTTTGTTACAAGTATCAGACATCTGGATGCATGTATTTTTTTTAACAATTTTTGTATAAGGTAAAAAAAAAAAANATTTTTGTATAAGTTAAAAAAAAAAGAGTAGATAGAATTTATTATAGATTTGTTAATTTTGAAGAAATTTAATATCAATTCATGCATTCTTTAGTCAAAACAAAATAAAATTAATGTTCTATGCACCTTCCATAATGTTTTATGACATTGTGATTTTTTTCTTTTGCAGATTAGTACTGCCTAATTGATCCATATATTAGTAACCTAACCATAAAAAAGTGTAAAGACAAAACACGTTGTTGTCAGTTAATCCATTTAGCCGGCCTCACATAGTAGGAAAAGGTTTTAGTTGTTGTCGTGTTGTATGCACCTTTCATAATAAGACGAATTGGTATTCAAGTAACATACAAGTTTCATTTTATTTATCAAGTCAATATAAAAACTGGACACCAAGAATCAAGATAGCGAGTTCGGAAAGTCTACAAATAGAGAAAATATCTAACTTATACTTACAAGACAGAAGGAGAGTAGAGAGACAAAAGAAGATAATGGCATGCTATTATATACTTACTCCTTTAAGCAAAGAGTGAACTTCACTGCTGAGGAATGGCGGAAGTTTCACTTTCTCTTTAATAATTTTCTCTTGAAGTTTCTTTCTGTTAACATGAGTAAATGGAGCCTGCCAAAGGAAACCCAAAAATCAGAAGAAAAAAAAATGAATGCCAAAATTTTCCAACAAAGCAACAATTCATTGTCTTAGAAACAGATTAAGGCTGGAAAAAATTAGCACTGTGTCACTCGTGGCTTATGTGCATTGACTCACTGTGAATCTCCCAGATGGACCCGAGATTCTTATGGCTCTGCCATGTGTTTCCTAAACTAGAAAAGAAAAAAAAGAGTCCTTACAGCACAACATGTTAAACAGATTGCACCAGATACCAATTTAAATAAAATGTTTTAAAAGATTAATCCACAGTACATTTCCAAGAAAGGCTATCAGGAATTCAGAATTGATAAATTTGTCATCAACAGTAAAAATGAAACAACATATCAATTTTAATTTTTAAGGAATATGGGGCTGAGACCCTATATCTGAACGAGACACAAAAATAAGGAGACTAAAAGGAAATAGACGAAAAAGGGGGGTGAGGGTATATTCATATATATATATATATATATGCACAGCATACCTAATGAAAAAGAATGGTTCAAGAGATAATATTACCTTCCCTGTTAGCATTTCATACAACAGTATACCCATACTCCACCAATCTGCCTCCTTGTTATGTCCTTTGGCTAGTAAGATTTCTGGAGCCATATATTCTGTGGTCCCGCACAAAGAGTTGGATCTGCCCGACTCATCAATTTCCTTAGCCATTCCAAAGTCAGTCAGCATTACCTGAATGAGGGGGAAAAATTTAAGAATATTTGAACCATTCAAAAAAGAATCTCATAACAAAACTAAGGAGTTTGATTGACCAGTACTTGTCAATACCACATAGAGAAAATAACAAATATAATCAGATGGGAAGCTTCACTTAGTAAGGATATGTAACAAATTTCATGCATATTCATTAAGCAAGATTAAGTAGGTGGGCAATGCCATTACATGCCCATCAGCGTCCATAAGTATATTTTCAGGCTTAAGATCTCGATGTACGATTCCGCTCTTGTGAAGATGTGAAACGGCAGATACTATCTCAGCAGTGTAAATCCTTGCCTGATCCTCACTACTCAAGACATACCAAAGGTGGAATCAACAAAGTTGAACATGTAAATTGCAATATTTAGGGTAATCAAGAAGGATCATATACCTGAAAATGCCCTGCCGATATAGATGAAAGAAGAGATGTCCTCCATTAATAAAGTCTAAGATCAAATATAATTTAGACTTGGTCTGCACATAAATTTCGTTGAAATGAAATAATTAAGTTAGACACTTCCTACTAAAAAGTATATAAAAAAATAAAATGCACACAAAACAAAAGTCAATTATAGTCCCAGAGTATTCTAGACGTCTAAGGAAAAATAAGGCACTTAAAAGAGCTTTAAATGCCCTGAATTTTTTCAGCAGACTAAACAAGCAACGATCCTCCTTAGATTTATTTATTCCCTCTGAGTGAGGAATTCAAGATGGAAGAATCAAGCAGAATGAAAGAATTCCATAGGTTCAACACGAATCAAGTTAGAGAAAAATCACCTGAAAAGAGTATCGGAGCTGAACGACAAAAGGATGAACTACTTTGGTGAGAATATCTCTCTCAGCTTTCATATAATCGACATGATTCTTTTTTATGATGGTCTCCTTCCTCATCACCTTCATCGCAAAAATACCATCAACAACCTCTCCATCCACAGGGTCACTCTTTTTCCTCACCAGAAACACCTTCCCGAACGCGCCCTGCCCTACAACTCGCAAAATTTGAAAATCCGCGGGCCCAATTTTGGCGGCCACTTTCCCCGCAGGGTCGATCGCACCCACACGCTTTTCAATTTCATCGACGGCGGGATCAGCTCGTAACGTAATCGGACCATCGGATTCAGATTCAGGTTCGTCATCGCTCTGGGAATCGAGTTCGTGAAGGAGGAGGAATAAGGAATTGGAGGGTTGAGCGAATCGAGGAGAGGGACCCACAAAGGAGTGGGACCTACTCTGAATGACTTGTAGCTGAATGGAAGAGGATGGAGATGGAGAGGGATTGGGATCGAAAGGGGAAAAATCGAAATCGAGATTGGGATTGGAAGAGGAAGAGGAAGAAGGAGAAGGGATGTGAAGGTTACTGAGGTTGGCAGCGAGAAGGGAGTGAATGCTTTTCTTCTGAGACGTTGACACCATTTTCTTCTGAGCGTGAACAATCAAAATCCCAAATGGAAAATGAAAGAAGGAAATTGGCGAGAAAGGTCACAATAATTGATGCAATAGAAAGTAGAGAATAATTCCGAGAATCGATCAGAGAGAGAGGAACGAAAGCTAAAAGCTTCTTTCAATTTTCTTTTTTTCCTTTTTGTGCCAAGTTATCTTTCATTTTTAAGAGGAGAAGAGTCTATATATTTGTGCTGTAATGATGGAGCAATCAACTAATGAAGTAAAAATTGAAGAGACAACAAACAGTTGAGGACGATGGTGAATTTTAGTTTAGATATTTTAAGTTTACACTTCTACTTTAATCTTCTTCCAAATTTTACAAAAAATATTACTCGCAAATAACAGATGTTAAATTCAATAAAAATGGTCCAAACCTCATAATGGTTCTTTATATATGGGGCAAATTTCAAATTGATTCTTTATGTTTCATTTATTTCAAATTAGTCTTACATTTTTTATAATTTTTTAAATTAGTTTTAAATTTACTTTTAAGATGTAATTTGACCTTATTTGCTAGCAATTTTAATTGGATAGAATTTCATTTTTTTTAAAGAATTAACACATAGTTTTGAACTTGTAGCATTAAAAATTAAAACAAGAAAAATATGACTAATTTCACTTGTTTAACCGCAAAAACGAATCACCCGTCTTCCAAACTCAATTTGACATTTTCTTGACAATTTCAAAAACTTCCTACCAATTTTGACTCCATGATTTAAACTTAAATCTCTTAATATGTGGTACAACTCGCTTAGCATGGCACAAAACACTATTAATATTGCATTGGCTTTTTTCCCTTACTTGAACTTGATTTTGTAACTCTTGCAATCACACAAGGAAAAAAACAGATGTTTGTACATTTTTCACGCAGTTATCCTTGAATGAAAAATTAAACTTCTTATTAGTTTACTCTTAAATACCAACTTTCGAACCCGGGCTCAGGCCATTCAAAGTTTCAAACTTCAAAGACAGCAGCACTGAACCACTAGGCAGAAGCGAGTTGGTAAATTAAACTACTTATTGGAATTTGCATAAGACGACCAATATATCTCAACTTACAAAAAATGCCAAAGTCCTATTTTGGTCCTCCAGTTATGCTCAGTGTTCCAAATTGGTCCTCCAGTTATTTTTTGTTCCATATTGGTCCCCCAGTTATGCAAAATTTGGCAAAGTTGGTCTCTCTAACAGTTTCCATCCATTTTTTCGTTAAAAAAAAAGACAAAATTGATTTTTAACTTCTAAAAGTTTACATATTTTTTTGCATGACCTTTTTCTCTATAATAAGACCAAAATATAAGAAATAAGAAATAACTTGGAGTTTTAGTTTATTTCACACTTAAAAAAATAATTTCTCTCCCTCTCTCTCCTCTTCCCTCTCTCTGTTTTCTGCTAATTTTATCGCTTCCACTTCGCCACCAAGAATCAGAGATTCTTCAAATTTCAACCTTAATGAAAGGCTTCGAAATTCCTGGATCTCCGATTCAAATGGAAGCTTCAGAGTTTCCCAGAATTCTAGTCACAACGTTAATTTCAAAACTCCCTTTTTCTTCCGATCATCATCTGCCAAACCCAGATTTCCCTCAATCGAAGAATCATCCTGTGTGAATTCCAGAAACCCTTTTCGTATACACTCATCAGTAGTTGCAAAACCCAGATTTCTCTCAACTGAATCATCACTTCCAAAGTCCGAGAAATCACAAAACCCAGATCCATATTCTAGCCAAAACCCCGAGTTCAAGCACCAAGAAATCGAAGGACCTACGGTTGAACGAGATCTTTTGGCTCTGGCTGAAGAAACTCGAAAGGTACTCGAGAAAACGATGAGGACGATCTATAGTTTAAGCAAGACGATGGCTATTCTGGCTCTGGTTCAATTAGGAGGAGGAGCTTGGATCACACACATTAATGGATCTTCCTCGTTGATCTCGGAGGTGTCGATACACAGAGAGATATTTTTTTCCAGTGGGAAATAATCTTAAAACTCCAAGTTATTTTTAATTTTTTACATTTTGGTCTTATTATAGAAAAAAAAAGGTTCTTGAGGCAAAATGTAAATTTTTGGAAGTTAAAAATCAATTTTGTCTTTTATTTTTTTAACGAAAAAAATGGATGAAAACTGTTTAGAGGGACTAACTTTGCGAAGTTTTGCATAACTGGGGGACTAATTTGAAACACTGAACATAATTGGGAGACCAAAATAAGACTTTGGCAAAAAAAAAAAAAAACACAAAAAACACTTAGGTACATGCATGCATTAATAGGAAATTGCTTGAGAGTGAAGCCCATGATAGATAGAGCGTTATTTCAGGTTGTTGTTTTTTCTATATGTGGCCAAACAAGTTCGCACCACCCAAACTCTTGAAAGTTGAAGCCTTTTGTTTCCCACCCAAACATAACTTCTTCTCTTTTCAATTCTCATCTCTCTTTTCCCTCCTTCCTTCCTCGAGGCAGAGGAAACCAGAGAGAGAGAGAGAGAGAGAGAGAGAATGATAGAGAAAGATCGTGATCATCATCTCTTCAAGGTTTATCCTAAGAAGCAGCATCTGGGTCACGATATTCTTTCTCTATCTTCAATTTTACCATCTAAAAATTGTTCCTTTTCACACTACATTCCACAAAGTTGAGATTTTTTTTTGTCTCCCCTGTTTTCGGGTCAACAAATGGCGAAAACCAGCAAGCCCAGTCGATCATTCCTTCACTTTTTGATCTACATGGTGCTTGAATGGACAATGGTGTCTATCCTTTTCGTCGATGGGTTTCTCGCCTTCATTGCGAGTGAATTCGCCAAGTTCTTCCACCTGAAACCCCCATGCTTACTCTGCACAAGGATTGATCACGCCATTGTTGATAAAGAATCAGACTTTTACTACAATGACTCGATATGTGAGTTTCACAAGAAGGGTGTTTCGTCTATGGCGTATTGTTACAACCACAAGAAGCTTTCTGACATAAGGAAGATGTGTGAAGGCTGTCTTCTTTCGTTTGCAACAGAGAGAGAGTCAGATTGTGATACCTACAAGTCTCTTCTGGGGATTCTGCATAAGGATCTTGAATGCTTCGTTGGAGATGATGATAGAGAAATTCAGTTGAGTTTAACGGATGATGGTGGTGGAAGCCAAATGGAGAGAAGCAGCACTCAGAAATGTTGTTGTTGTGGGGAGCCATTGAAGGTGAAGTCCTCCAATTCAAAAGCGAAGAAGAATTCTGCCATGTTTTCCCAAGCTCTAGCTTCAGCTCCGGTGCCTTCGCCGTCAGAGATTGATTCAGAGATTCAAGAGGTTGAGGATGATATCTCCAGTGTCATCAGTCAGGATAGCAAATGTGAGTATGAAAAAAAGGTGGATTTCTTGTGTTTTATGCTTACTATAGTTCGATTAGTCTGCTAGTGCAGTAAGGGGTTTTCACTTATGGGTTGGATTGATGATTTTAGAGAGTGGGTTATGTTGAATTAGGTTGAGAAGAAAAATTAAGTTAGACTAATCCAACTCAAATTAAATAATCACAGGTTGATTGAGGTGGACTACCAGACTAACCCATTCTATTTTTCTTTTGAGAGAAATCATCTATTAAAATTAAAAAACGTTTTACAAATTATAATCATTTTCCAATATACTTACAACATCCTTATAGCCACTTTCAATTTCAACCATAATAAAACAATTAACATGTCATGTAACCAAAAGTCTCTTGCAAGTTGCAAAAAATAGTCCTTATCTGTTATAAAAAAAAGAGTACCACGACTCCTTTTACATCTTCAAAGAGAACATTAGAACACCATCAAGAAGAATACAACAATCAATTACAAGAAAATACAATAAGATGAAATATCATCAAAGATGAGTGATTGAGAAAGTTCCTGAACCCTACTAAAGTACTAAATTGGCATGGGAATAGGATTGATGACAAATGTTGCATTTAGAATGGCCTATTAGCGAGTTGAATTGAGTTGAGCGGGTATAGAAAATTAAAACTCGCAACCCAACCTATTCACCAGGGGGCTGAAAATTTTTAGCCCAACCTAACCTAATCAAGTGATTTAAATTAGTTTTGACAGGTTAGTGGGTTGACCCAACCTCGCCAACAGAACACCCCTAAGTATAGTGTTTGTGATAATGTCAGCTGAGAATGTGTCAATTTTGTATACAGTAAGGGAAGATGCCAAAGCTGCTGCTTCTCAGCTTCTATTGACAGAAGGTGATGATTTAAATGAGGAGAACAGTTCTACAAAGAGCAATAAGCTCGTCGGAATCCGCCCACTTACAGATATTGCTATCAGTTCCAGTCCTAGATTGTCTTACAGGATCAACAACAACAGGAGATCATCAGCACTGGAAGACTCTAACGAGGGAAGTATTGTTTCAAATGAAGTTTCAGAGGATGCCATGTTACCCCATTTGAACAAACAAGTTCGTCTAGATAGAAAGTCACTCATGGCTTTGTGCATGGAGCTCGATGAAGAAAGAAATGCTTCTGCTGTTGCTGCTAACAATGCAATGGCCATGATCACCCGCTTACAGGCCGAGAAGGCAGCTGTACAGATGGAGGCTCTTCAGTATCAGAGAATGATGGAAGAGCAGGCAGAGTATGATGACGAAGCCCTGCAAACAACTAATGAGATGCTTGTCAAAAGGGAGGAAGAAATGAAAGAATTAGAGGCTTTATTGGAACTTTACAGAGAAAAATATGGAACTTCAGTAGAAGATGAGTTCCAGGAGTACCATGACTGGATCAGTGAAGATGAGCATGAGGAAGAGAAGGGTCTCAATGATCATCAAGCAGTGTCATTGATGGATTTTAAAGGCGAGAAAAATGCAGCTTGTTGACAGGATGATGAAGAAACAGGGAAGCAAAACTCAGATGGCAGAAAATGGAAATCAACTTGTTAATGATGTAGAAGATGAGACAGGTAACATAACGAGTTAACAAGCCTATATTATGCATATTTCAAGTTGACACCTTTTCTACTTGATATTGCAGGAAAAGGAAGCGATGCCTCAGTAACAGGAGAACTATTCATTTAACTGAAGGGGAGAATGATAGTTCACCAATTCATCATATCATAATGATGGTGTTCAAGGAGATTTCACTTGGTAGTGGTAATAGTGAGTTGTTCAGGTACTATTTGCTTTGCCATGGACAGCTTAAGCATCAGAACTCAGAATCATAGATGTTAATATTGAATTTCTTCTATCTCTCATGGATGTCTCTGTAATGTTTATAAAACGAGATGTCTCTGTAATGTTTTTAACACTCTGTCACAGGAAGTAAAACGCATACAGTTCGTACTCTATGTCTCCTAACATTCTCTGTTGATATTTGGTCTATTCACAAAAGACCACTGACTCAATGGTTTGCTAATAAGTGTGTAAATAAACATCATTAAAAAGAGTTCAACCAAAAACAAGATATATAAAAAGGAGATGTGTAAGTACCATCAAATATTAATTAACCTACTCAATGACTTTCTAGATGTGTATTGTACTTGCACAATCCCTCTGATAGCAAACATATACAAACAAATTATGCCTTAGATGTAAAAGGGAAAAGTTTTAGAAGGTACACCTAAATCTACACAGATGCACTTAGCGGTTAGAAGTGATCACATAATGATTTGATATTTAAAACCATTTAAACATTCCATCGAGATGGAACAATGATTGGCAATACTGCTAATATAAGATCTTACACTCGGTTTGATAATGGTGATTACTAAAATCGTGACCATTTAGTTCTCTCCAAATAAAGATTAGAAAACTACAGCTCATTAGTATACTGTTGCTAATTAATGTTACTGTTGTTGTTGTTGTTATTTGTTATTGAACTTCTTCATACTACATTTTTTAACATAAAATTTCTCCAACTCACCAAACCATTAATTACCGTTAGAAGCAGGGGGCAATCAAACTTTGACAGAACAGTGTTTCAAGGCAAATTAGCTTTCTTTATCAATTCGTTTCAGCCAATGACTAAAACTTACCAACATAGGGTATCTTTCGTACTGTTTCCAATTGGAAAAACACCAATACAAAAGGCAGCCAATATATATAAATTGTGGTACAAGCCAAACAATCAAGAGAGGGATCCCATCACAACAACGTTTTAAACCAAAAACCACACAGTTTGTTTCTAGTTGCAAATACAGAATGAGAGCATGCCCAGTCAGATGATGCACATGGAGATTAGAAAGAAGCACTTCCTACTAGTGATATAACTTAAAAAATGGACACACGGACCTAAGACATTCTGCACCAATTGACTAGGTTGTCAATAGAACATACACTAAGTAAATACCCCTTGAACTATGTTGTTCTCTCGAAACCGCCACCTATCTGCATATGAAGCCATCCGGGTTGTGCTCCCTGGGCATAAGTCCTGCCTGCTTGTGATCCAAATATCATCCCGGCGACATCAAATGGCTGAGCACCAAGCTGAAACAGTAGACAACAATAATATTGTGAGAATGAAACAGTCCCAAAGGAACTGTTCTGCATTTGCAAAATGATTTGGCTACATGCAATGTCTGAAGAGAATCTTGCCTGAATCGAGAAGATTCATCTTATTAAAACACTGAGGTTCTTTTAAAATAGTTGTAGGGCTATTAGCATAGCGTTTGGAAAAACCTTTGTGTATTACTTTTTTACTTATGACTCAAAAAAAGTTATTTTACCCTGAGAAAAAAGCTGTTTTAGGACGAGAATAAAGAAGTTGACAACAAAAGAAAATTTTCCCTATATTGCATCAAATAGAGGCCAGAAGCAGTAATAATCCAAGAAATACTCATGATAAATTCAGTTTTTTGGACTTCTCGTTAATAACCATATCTTCACTGGCTTGTTAGTTGTTCCTCAAATGACTGATTTGGCATAATACATCTAATTTTAGATTGCAAACCAATATTATTAAACACCGCATGCCAAAGGGTCAGGAATGAGTAACATATGCATGAGAATCTCAAAAATAGTACCAGGTAGGCAGACCAATATTAATATCAGTAACTAGAAGAGAGAATATTTTCACCAATGAATCAACTCAATCAACACAAAAATAAAAATAAAAATAAAAATGAAATGAGCAATTAAATGCCAATTTGTAAGGACGCATAATGTGTGAGTTTGGAGACATTTTCTTAACATATGTCAGTGAAATATGGCTTTGATGTAAGATTTAATAAGTCAATGTGCATAACATTATTTAATAAAGTCAGTTGGCTTACATCTTTTGAAGGGAACCCTTCAATAGTCGGGTTCATATTCATTCTTGAATTAACTGCTTCAAGCTTCATCGAGAGGAACTACAAAATTCATGTTGCACAGAATAAGATTCATAAACAAGAAGAAAAAATTATTAAGTGGCAATACTCAATTAAGATAGAAGATAAAGATATCCACCTCAACCTGCCGCTGCAGTGATTGGATATAATTTATTATCTCATCCAGGACAAGTGCCTTGCCAATTACCTGAACAGGAAAAAAAAAATGTATCTAAAAAAATTCAATAGGAAAAAAAGTTTAAAGGACTGACACAAGGTAACATTAGTTATTAATTTATTATAGTCCAGTTGTAGAAATGATAAAGAAGAAATAACTGAAAGCAATAATCCACCCAAATCAAGCTGTATATTATGCTTACCTTGTTGCACCCAGGGACCAAATCTTGAAGAATTTTCATCCTCTCACTGATCTTTTCTCTTCTTGCCTGACAAAACAGGTGTATCAAGGGACAAGAACATTGAAATGTTTCAATTTTTGATCTGTTCCTAAGTCAAGAAACACCTCTAAGTCTTTTACAGTATGTAAGGCATAGTGAAGATAGCAAACATAGTTAGAGAAAAGTGAATTACTCTTTCTGCAAGACTGTGGCTATCGGTAGCTTGACCTCTTCTTGCTCTCACATGTATATAGTCTTGCTTAGGTGGTTCTGATGGTTTAGTGCTTTGTTCAGCTGACTTGCTACCGGCTGCTGAACTTGCTTCTGCTTCAGCCTTCAAACCACCATTTTCATCCCTAGATCCACCTAATTTTAACCGTTTCTTCCCAGAATCATTCTGGTCCAAGTTAAACATAAATCATCACAAATCAGAATCAAAATATAAGTCCAACAATTTCAGATCAGGAAACGCAAGTAGCAAGATTCGAAATTCACTCCACAGTCCACAATTGTTTAGTACCATTTACTTCATTTAACTGTACCCCTGCATTCTTCCACTGGAATCACTATACTCATTTCAAATAATGGACAAAACAAGAAAGCTATAAAATTAAATAATAGCAGGAAACCAAAAAGGAACATAATAAATACACTTCTCACAGGGACAGTTTAACTGCAGATGCTAACTTATC
Organism: Chamaecrista fasciculata; assembly: GCA_003254925.1. NCBI lineage: Eukaryota > Viridiplantae > Streptophyta > Magnoliopsida > Fabales > Fabaceae > Chamaecrista > Chamaecrista fasciculata. The sequence goes on along the minus strand of QANZ01001650.1, from coordinate 13,052 downwards.
CCCGTGATCCTGTACATGGACTCCATCTTTGACCAAGGACATGAAAAAGAGAGCTGATTTAATTTGACCATTTTTTTACTCCTAACTGTGGGAATGCCCCAAGAAAGTCATCAATACGAGACTTTGTTATGTTTGAAAAGTAGGACTATAATTTACGAAATTCCAATTATTCCTGTATTGCACAACCTCTACATCCTCTCATCACGCCAGATCAAAGGCTAAAGAATGACCTCTTCATTATTTGCGAGTCAAGATGCAACCAAATTAGCAACCCAACAAATCAAATTTATTTCCTACTCATTATCAGAAGATACAAACACGGAATTAAATCAGCAAATCCAATAGAATGAGGACGAAATTAGGACTCACCAAGTCATTGGCACTAGTAATGGAAATCATCTTGGAGGAATCGTCCTCTGAGCTGGCATCCTTCCTCTTCCTTTGATTGCCGCAGGCACTAGCTGCGGCAGCGGCAGCGGCAGCGCCTCCGCCTGCTGCGGCGCCGGCGCTCTGGTCGGTGACGGTGGACTCCTCGGCGGAGGCATCTCGATGCAAGGAATTGTCAGTGAAGGCGGGCAAATTGTGACCTAAATTGGCGATTCGGAGACCCAATCCAGCTCCGGAAGTAGGGTCCCCAGAGAATGGCCAAATCTCAGAGAGAGTATAGGCAGATGGATTAGCGGGAGAGAATGTGGACTCGCTGATCAAAGGAGGATCCATTGGGAGAACCGAAATTCATTCAAACTGAGAATTCCCAAATTCGAGATTTGAGGGGGAAGTGAGTGTGTGATTATGAGGAGTGTTCGGTGAGAGAGAGAGATTGAAGTTAGAGAGAGAGGATGAGTGAATTTAAGTTTGTAATTAGGAGGGAGAGGAAAATGGAGTTTGAAAGACAGAGACTGTTAATGGATGACGATGACAGTGAGAGAGAGAAGAAGAAGGCAAGCAAGCACAGTGAGTCTGATCTTTTCTTTTGGAGGAAACGGAGTAATAAGGTGACGCATTGCGCATACTGTGGATTATAGGCCAAAGTCTCAAATTGATCCCTTATGTATGGGGTAGATTTCAATTTGGTCTTTTAACTTTCATTTGTTACAGATTGGTCTTACATGTTTTTATGTTGTTTCAAATTGGTCTCTTTTTTTTTTGGCCAAATTTTTAAATTGGTTTTAAACATACTTTCGAGATGTAATTTGACTTCATTTACTAGCGATCTTAATTAGACAAAGAAAGAACTTTTCAAGAGTTAGAACATAATTTCAAACTCGTCGCATTTGGACTTAAAATGGAATAAATATGATCAACTTCACTTATTTGACTATGAAATGAGTTACCCACTTTTGAGACTCGATTTAACCTGGTTTGTTAATAGTCTTATAGTACTTATCAAAAGAAATTTGCAGCTCTAAATTTGTCGCATTTGAGCTTGAAATGAGAAAGATATAACCACATTCAATATTTTTATGACCAATTTGAAACAGTGTGAAAACATGTAGGACCAATCTAAAACAAATGAAAGATAAGGAACCAATATGAAATCCATCCCGTATGTAAGGGACCAATTTGAGACTTTGGCAGTGTATTATATCCCTCTCCGTGATTTCCACTATACTGTGCAGAGAAAACTACACAAGAACTTGTGTGAACGGAAAAGAAGAAAACAGAGTTTGGGAAATGGGACAAGAGAACAAAGAGTTCGGTAAACAGGTTGGTTAGTACTTGGGATCCTCCTTTGGACCCGGATTAACATCTTTTTCTTCTTTCAACCTTTTTTATTTCACTAATTTTTTTAATCATTACGATTTTATAGTTTATATAGTAACTAATTCGATACTTGTTTAGTAAAATTTTTTATTTAATATTTTATGGATATAGTTATTTTTATTTTTCTGTGTAACAATATAGTTATTTTTGTTAGTAGGTTACTCTTATATAATAACTAGTATGAACCCCGCGCGATGCGCAGGACAAAATTACTTCATTTTATTATTATATAAATTGTGAATGCTATCATTTAGAAATTAAAGGTATTTATTCAAATTATATAAAAATAATATAAAATACATACTTATTTTCTACTGCATATATTAAATAATGTGATATAAAATAAAGGCTTAAGTGCAATTTTGGTCCCCTAACTTTCGCAAAGGTCTCAATTTGGTCCCCTAACTTTTTTTGTTGCAATTTTGGTCTCCTAACTTTCACAAAGGTCTCAATTTGGTCCCCTAACTTTTTTTGTTGCAATTTTGGTCCCCTAACTTTCACAAAGGTCTCAATTTGGTCCCCTAACTTT
>QANZ01001647.1:54462-77442 GCA_003254925.1 Chamaecrista fasciculata | reverse complement strand
CTTGACCAGAAATAATGTGTCCCAAATACTCCAATTGGGGTTGCTCGAACACACACTTCTTGAGATTAAGGACCAGCTGGTTATCTCTCAACAAGGACAACACTTTCCGGAGATGCTCCATGTGGGAGAGGTGATCGCGGCTATAAACAAGGATGTCGTCAAAAAATACCAGCACAAACTTCCTCAAATGAGCCTTGAAGACCTCATTCATCAAAAACTGAAAAGTGGAGGGAGCATTCGTCAAACCAAAGGGCATGACCATGAATTCATAATGCCCCTCATGTGTCCGAAAAGCTGTCTTGTGTTCATCCCCATCCCTAATCCGAATTTGGTGGTACCCAGACTTCAAATCGAGTTTGGAAAAAATGGTGGCAGCCCCCAACTCGTCCAGCAGCTCATCTATGGCGGGAATCGGAAATTTATCCGGAATGGTGATCTTATTGAGGCTCCGATAGTCAACACAAAAGCGCCAGCTCCCATCTTTCTTCTTCACAAGTAAGACCGGACTTGAGTAGGGACTACTACTAGGCCGAATGATCCCTGCGACAAGCATCTCATTCACTAATTTCTCAATCTCGGTCTTTTGTGAGTGCGGATACCGATAAGGTCGAATGTTGGGAGGTTGTTCTCCTTCTTTAATGATTATGGCATGATCTCTTGGTCGGGAAGGCGGTAATCCCGCTGTAGGCAGTGTCACCTCTGGAAATTCATCCAACAATGTCTTAATTTCATCCGTCAAACCTGACTCAATGTTCTTCTCTAGGATCATCTCTCCAAACTCTATTAAAAACCCTTGCTCCCCAGCATTCACTGACTTCAGAATTGATTTAAGAGATACTAGTGTTTTGCTTAGAGACGGGTCGCCCCGTAAGCACACCACTTGATTGTCTTGCCTAATCTTCATAGTGAGTTGTCCCCAATTAACCTTAACTTCCCCCAGAGATTCCAACCACTCCATACCTAAGACCATGTCAGCACCTCCCAAATCAAAAAGGTAGAACGATTGTTGCACTTGTAAACCCTGAATTTCCACATTCACATCCTTGCAAACCCCGGCCCCTTGAACCCGATACCCATCACCCACTGTAACTTGGTAGGTTGATGTTTTCTGTACCTCTAATTCTAGACGAGCAGCAGAGGTAGATGAAATGAAATTGTGAGAAGCCCCACTGTCAATGAGAATCAATACTTCAGTATCCTTCACCCTACCCATGAGTTTCATGGTCCTTCCCTTGTTGATACCAACAATAGAATGCATAGATAGAGCCATTAGAGAGGTTGACGAGTGGTCTGGGTCACTCACAACAACCTCTTCTTCCTGGGTTTCTTCATCATTGTCACCATCGGCCTCTTCTCCCTCACTTGATAACAGAATCACGTTTAATTGTTTGTTCTTGCATCGATGGCCCGGGCTGAATTTTTCATCACAACGATAACAAAGACCCTTCTCTCTACGTTTCGCTGCCTCTTCTTCAGTAAGTCGACGGAAAGAGTTTGGTTTACTGACCGAAGCTGCAGATGAAGGTGTCGCTGAGTTCGCTGCTGAGGTTGCTGGCGATGTGCGCTTGTCGAAGGCTTTAGTCTCTCCACTACGAGCAGCGACTGATGCAGAAACATGTGACACTGTTGGGTCCTTCGAAGGAGCAGCCCAATTAGTGTATTTAGTGAAAGTGGGCCTTAGTTCGTCCCATTTAGGCCCAAGTGGAGGCTTCATGGGTTTGGGCTTACGTGATTCTTCAATCTTCTTCAAAGTCTGATTTTTCTCTTCAATCTTTTGGGCCATCTCCATGAGGTCCTCTAAATCATGCGACTTACAAAGCCTCAACTCAGCTTTTACCTCGTCTCTCAGCCCGTTCTGGAAAGCGCCGATGAGCACGTCGTCAGGAGCATGCTTCAACGGTGCCGACAGTTTCTCGAACTGATCACGATACTCCTCCAAACTCCCCTCCTGTTTCAGCGCCATGAGTATTTCATAATGGTTTCCCATTTGTGAGTCATGGAACCTCCTTATCAATTTTTCTTTGAATTCATCCCATCCCTTCCAAGGCTTGTGCACCTCCACCCATTGGAGCCAATGCAATGCTCTCCCTTCCAAGCAAACAGCGATGGCCTCTATTTTTTCTTTCTCCGGAATCTTGTTGACAGTAAAATAACGCTCAATGCGAAAAAGCCAACCCAAAGCATCCTCTCCATTAAAAATGGGGAGTTCAAGCTTGCGACGCTGTGAGGACTCGACTTCTTCCACCAGTTTTGGTTCCGCTGCATGAGTCTGCTCCACCACAATTTGGTCTCCAGATGCTTCGCTACCCTCATTCTCAGGAACTCCTCCTTTCTTCATTAAAAAGTCGCGTATCTCTGTTATCCCTTCCATGACGGTATCCACCTTATCCAGCCTTGTGTTAATGAGTGTAACTTCCTTCTCCAACTGTTCGATTCTTGCCTCCATCTCTCTCAGGCCCAAAGAAAAGATATTTGCTCTGATACCAAATGATAGGTTCCCTGCACAGTATCTCAGAAAATAGGCTAAAAGACAGCCTCTAACTTCATTAACATATAAAGAAGAACAGTCAACCAGCAAATTACAAAGTACTAGCAGCTAAGACAATCCGAAACACAACAAGAACAATGACAGAAATGCAAAGATAACTGGACATTCGAGAGGCCAGACTCTCCCAACCAAATCCCTATTAATTTCCTGAATGAACCATAACCAGCACTCCCCCTAAACCAAATACAGTCAGCACACACTCACACAGCAGCCTCCAAACCTCCACTAATGTGTCAGAGGTAGTTAAGCCCTGCTGTTCCCACTCCCTGTACTAACTACTACCTCTTTTCCTTTCTTTTTGTCACATTGGGACTGATTTGTTGCTGGCCCAATTCCCCTAGGCCCATCCTTGTTCCTTCTCTTATAAGTCTTCCACTCACTTAGCTTCTTAGGCCCATCACCCTACTAGAATGAACTTTTTACTAGTTGTCACAAGTCTTCTTCTCTTCCCAATTTATTTGAGAAGTTGCATGCTTGATGTAATGGTGCTATTCATTCTTTTATATTTACTGTTCCACTTGATAAAGTCATTGCAATTTTGCAATGTTGATAACTTATTTATTCTCTTTGCAGGCTAAAGCTGATGAGATTGCAAAACTAATGAATGAAAATGAACACTTGAAATCAGTGATTGAAGATCTAAAGGTATATAATATGTTTTTACTGCCATGTAGTTTGTATCAGGTTTCAGTTTACTAATTAGTTTTTGTTTTCATTGACATTCTCAAATATTCTGGTCATTTTGATGTACTTCATGCATTCCATCCTGTCTATTAAACTGATAACTGTCACTTATGCGGTGTCAGATGTGAACTGTGTGCTCTTTGACTTTTCCGATAGACAGTTTGGCATTATGGAAACAATAATGTGATTCTGTTGCTAACTGGCATGGAATTTTATATTATATTATGAAAAAAGTGAACTAATAAATTGACGTGGCACATAATATACATTTTTTAAATAGAACTCCCGAATTTAAGCATTTTTTGGATTAATCTTCTTGATTTGCATTGTGCTACTTCTACTCTTCTACTCTATCATAGACAATCTGTTCAAGTCATTGAAGATTTTTATAGTAATAATGTTTGTGGGTTATCCTAGTGTCATCTATGCAAATTAATGTTATGTGCTTCTTTCCTTCTCTTTATTTTTTTTTCCCCATATTATTTTCCATTTGGGCATCTTTCTGAGTAAATCCCTATGTTATTGTAGACATGATGACATACTCTTCCTCTTTTTCTACTGTGTTTCTGGCTTTCTTGCTTCTCACATCCCTCAAAATGTTCATAGTTTGTTGTCCAACTATTGTTGAACAGAGAAAATCCAATGAGGCTGAAATTGAAACACTGAGAGAGGAATACCATCAGAGGGTTGCAACTCTTGAGAGAAAGGTATGGATATTCTTTGTCTTTATGCTTGTTGTAAAGCCATATATAGCTTTCTCAATTTTCATTTTCTGAATTGAAGCTCCTGTGGAATTTTTCACAATCTATATTGCAACATATGGAACTACTTAAAGGTGTATTATTCGTATATATCATTTGAGAAAAACTTTTCCAGAGCTCTCTTTCAAAAATAAAATTTTGGTGGCGAACCTGGAAGTCAATTTTTTAAAGGATATTTGAAAATGAAAACCTTTTTAATTTTTACCATACACATTGCATTTTTTGGGTGCGACATAGGACAATGGAAGTCTATCATCAAGTTTAAGTTCTTGAAATGTTGTTGCTTATATTAAATATCTTGTTCTGGTTTATAGCTAAGTGAAGGGATTTCAATGTAAGCCCTGGAAGAATTTCGTCTTATCATTTTGTCAAAGTGGGTAGTCAGGGATATGCATGTGATTTAGGGTGTAAGGTATCCTATTTCAGCCACGACTATTATGGTTTTGATGTATTTCATTTCATATGAATAATTGCAGTTGTATGCTCTTACTAAGGAAAGGGATACTCTTCGACGAGAGCAGAGTAAAAAAAGCGATGCAGCTGCTCTCTTAAAGGAAAAGGATGAGATAATTAATCAAGTTATGGCTGAAGGTATAGCTGTCAAAAACTAATGATAAATTATTTAGAAAATTATTCTAAATGGTCTAATTTTGAAGTGATATTTTTTAAAAAATATCTGTTTCATCTAGACTTTAGTGTATACAGATCTGTTTTTGTTATTAATGTGTTTGGGGGTTTGAATGTCTGGAAAGACTCTCTTACATACATGGACAATGTAAAGAGTGACAGACACCATAGCAATAATTGGTGATTAGTTCAATACTTTGTTTGGTTTGGATTTTGTCCTTGGTATAGGACAAAAGTCTTTATCTCAACGAGTGATTAAGGAGTGTTTGTCAAAATTATAGTTGGGGTTGTTACTTAGTTGTTTTCAAGGTTAGAATAGTATAGATTGGGATTAATGCACTTACTGATGTTTTAAATATGATTTTGAGTACGTATATAACCGTAGTACTGTACTTACCTTTTGCTCAAAGGTCTCATTAGTTTATGCCATATGCTCTGTGAAGTTCCTCTAAATGAGAGTATGCAGCATCTTCAGCAACCTTATAAGTATTGTTTTCGAACAATGGTGAAAGGAGAGAAAAGAGTGTTGGTTGGGTTGTGGAAGTCTTATGTTGCATTATTAAGAAATGTGTGTTCGCTTGTATTGTTCCTGCTTTCGCTGTAAAATGAGTATTAAGTGAAAACTATTCTCTATTGAAGCAAATTAATAGTTCCATTAGTGGAGAGTAAAGTGGCCCACTTTTCTTATTAGATTTCCTCATATCTTAGGTGAAGAGCTTTCCAAAAAGCAGGCTGCTCAGGAGTCTACAATCAGGAAACTAAGGGCTCAGGTATGCTAACCACTTTTTGTGCCTTTCCTCAAGTTTCATTTTCAGTAACTACATATCATATAATAGATCTTTTATGTACTTTTTTAATGAAAGCTAGATTAGAGAGCTTGAGGAGGAGAAGAAAGGCTTGACTACTAAACTTCAGGTGAAGTTTTGACTTGTATCTTTGTTGAAATTATTAATAGCTGGTAATTATTCTGAGCAAATACTATTCTCTTCACTCTCCAGGGAATATGAGAAAACAGAGCTTTTATGTAGTACAAATAGTGCATCGCTAATTTACTTTTTAACCTCTCTCTGAGTTTGATTCACTTGTTCTGCTTGGTTAATGACATCACATGTATTCCAGGTGGAGGAGAATAAAGTAGAAAGTATCAAGAGGGACAAGATGGCTACAGAGAATTTGTTACAAGAAACAATAGAGAGACATCAAACAGAACTTGCAGCTCAGAAAGATTATTATACTAGTGCTTTGGCTGCTGCTAAGGAGGCTGAAGCATTAGCAGAAGCACGTGTCAACAATGAAGCAAGAACTGAGCTAGAGAGTCGTCTAAGAGAGGCTGAGGAACGTGAATCTATGCTGGTCCTGGCACTTGAAGAATTGAGGCAAACATTAAGTCGAAAAGAACAGCAGGTTCCTTTGACGCATCCTGTCAATCTTTTTACTAAGTTGGCTTTCCAAAAATTTTAATTTTTATCCTTCATTATCTATTTACAGGCAGTGTTCAAAGAGGACATGCTGCGCAGGGACATTGAGGATCTTCAAAAGCGGTATCAGGTTTTCTTCCTTACTCTCTGCTTATCCTGAATTGATTATTCTTTTGAACTCTTCATTTAATTTTCAGCAAAAAAAAATTGTACCTTTTTTTTTTTTCTGTAATTTGATAAATTTTATATCTAGGCAAGTGAAAGAAGGTGTGAGGAATTGGTTACTCAAGTTCCAGAATCTACAAGGCCACTGTTAAGGCAAATTGAAGCCATGCAGGTGAATATGCCATTTTCAGATTTAAATTGGATCACTATTCAGAATAGTTGCTTTTCTGTTTAGTTTTCTTCAGCTTCCTAGGGATTTGTGTTTGACTAGAATCCTGGTAACAGGAAACAAATGCCAGGAGGGCAGAAGCTTGGGCTACTGTTGAGAGAACCCTTAATTCTCGAGTTCAGGTTCTAGAATACTTCTTGACTTCAACTTTTGAAAAATTCCCTCTCAATTTTATATGCATATGAGTACATGATTTATCTTCCTTAATTGTTCTGCAGGAAGCAGAGGCTAAAGCTGCTGCAGCTGAGGAAAAAGAGCGATCAATGAATGAACGCTTATCTCAAACCTTGTCTCGAATTAATGTCCTTGAGGCCCAGGTTCTGCAATTTCCTGACTAAATTCATTTATATCGAACATTTATATCTATACTACTATATATGACTTTGCGGCCTTCTAGTCATGGTTAATCCAAAATCATATATTAACATATAAATATAAATTATGTACAATGTAAAAAGCATTGAGAGAAGTTATTTGATTTCCCACTTCTCTTTATTATTTTTAAATATGTACATGCCAAGCCACTAGTGTCCATAATGGAGGTGTTGTGTAAGTATTATTCATACTAGTGATGAATTGCAGATTTCATGCTTAAGAGCAGAACAAGCACAGCTAAGTAGGTCCCTTGAAAAGGAGAGGCAAAGGGCAGCTGAAAATAGGCAGGAGTACCTAGCAGCAAAGGAGGAAGCTGACACTCAAGAAGGTCGCATGAGACAGCTTGAACAAGAAATTAGGGAACTGAGGCAGAAACACAAGCAAGAGTTACAGGAGGCATTGATGCATAGGGAACATCTAGAGCAGGTAAAGCTTCTCTTAATGGATTGTAAGTTAACATTATTATTCATGTCATGACTCATGAGAAGTCCTTTCCTCCCTTCTTCCACTAAAATTTTTTGTGTACATTTTTCTAATCACTTGACTTGGAAACAACCTCTCTGCAAAGAGGGGTAAGGCTGCGTACATCTTGACCCTCCCCAGACCCCACCTAGTGGGAGCCTCGTGCACTGGGCCGCCCTTTATTTTTCTAATCACTTGAGTGATAGAATTAGTTCAAAGAAAAAAATATTGTTGATTTCATGCTGCGTTCAAATTTTAGAAAGGCTTTTACTGATTGATCAATAAATAATCTTGGATTCTTAGTCGTAAACAGGCAATATTGGAAGGGGTAGTACTTATAAAAAGTCCGAGGACTGACGAATGGGAGAATAAAGGAAGAAATGGGATAGAGAGAAGAGAGGATACGATTACAGGAGGGTTCATGCATAATGAATCATTTAATTGATATTGTTAGTTTCCAGTTTGCATTTAGGCTCCGGTGAGAATTTAGAGAGGATAATTGGTCAATATTGGAAGGGGCTAAAGTTTTGTAGTTTAGTCCATAATATGTGGGTATTTGTATGGAGCAGAAACCATATATAAGCAAAGAAATATTATGATGAAGTCTGGTATTGCTAAATACTATATTGAGTTCCAGTTGTCTTCTTAGATCCTTCCTAATTATTGTGTCAAGTTTCTTCAATTAAGCTCCTTGTCTTCACCAGGAGATAGAAAGAGAAAAGGCTGCTCGAGCAGATTTGGAGAGAAGTACCCGTGTTCATTCTGCTTCGTTATCTGAGCAATCTCCCATTAGAAAGCAAAATTCTGTCTTGGAGAATGGTATGATGCTCTTATTCTTTTCACATCACTTGCCTGTGATATTTTCTATAATATACTTCACTATGCAGGCAACCTATCTCGGAAAGTCTCTAGTGCAAGCTCCCTTGGGAGTATGGAAGAGAGCTTCTTTCTGCAAGCATCATTGGACTCATCTGACAGTTTCTCTGAGAGAAGAAACTCTGGAGAGCCAAGTGTGAGTTCTTACTATATGAAGAGTATGACACCTAGTGCTTTTGAAGCTGCATTGCGTCAAAAAGAGGGTGAACTTGCCTCATACATGTCACGTTTGGTAAGCTTTGTCGCCTGATTTCCTTTGTTTATTATTATTTTATTGGTACCATAATTTGTCATGATATATAGTTCGTACAATTTATATTTACTTGTTATAACACAAGATGACAGTCTTGATTAATTTTATTATTAATTATTACAATTTTAGACATCAATGGAATCTATACGTGATTCTCTTGCTGAGGAGTTAGTCAAAATGACTGAACAGGTGAATTTCAACTTCCACCTTTCAAATTTACTGGTACCTTAGCTTGTCACCAAGTATGACTTTGTTTATACTCACTGCAGTGCGAAAAGTTACGTGCTGAGGCTGCCACGTTGCCTGGCCTGCGAGCGGAGCTAGAAGCACTGAGGAGGAGACATTCTGCTGCTTTGGAGTTGATGGGTGAACGTGACGAAGAGGTACTTTCCAGTTTGCTAGCATTTTACTTTCATGGGAAAAAGTATCTAATACATAATTTGGTGTTCAGATAGTTCTGCATGTCTTATCCCTGCAGTAGAAGTAGCAATAACTCTTGCAAACTTCTAAAAGAACTCACTTCCTTTCACCTTTATAATTTATTCTGTTGAAATACATCTCAGCTGTGTAGGGTATGGGTAGCATACTATATTCCTTAGACTTAGATTTGAGCGAGTATCAAAATCAATTCTCATCTTCGGATCCTACAAATAGTTAAATTTCCATGTATAGAACCAGACCTGGAGAAAATTTAAAATAAATTATTTTTTGTTATTTTAAAATTTATTTTCATCCATTTTTTATATCTATAACCACCAAAAAAAAATTCATAAATATAAATATACTATTAAATTATTTCTATATGTATAAAATAGTTAACATTTTTTTTTTCAATTCTATATTTCTTTAACATAGTTTAAAAATACAATTTTTTATATTTACATAAAGTTTAAAAATATTATATTTTTTATATAAAAATAAATATTTACTATTATGGGTAGGCTATCCTCTATCCATTCTTAGACTTGGACTCATTGGGTAAAATGTCAGAGACTCAAGATCCTCGTAAGGTATGAGTATTGTCCAAACAAGAGCATGGCTCAGCTGAATTCCTCTCTTTTTTTACCTAGAAAACCAAATAGAATGAATGAAACAAATTCTTTAATTCAGTGCAAGATAGAACCCTTGCTTCGAAAATTTGTTATTCTTTCTTCTCTTTTGTGCTTGACCTTTTAGTTGGTATTGATATTCTGATCACGCTAGCTACTTTTAGATGGCACAAGTCATTATACATTAAGAAAAATATTATAATGATTTACTTCTCCACATTTTTGCGCTTATTTTTACTAGTAATGCACTAAAGAATACTGTCTTCCTGCTCCTATACAAAAGGGAGAAAGTATACTCTAAAAGGAATGATGTTTGACCCTGCTCTTAAACTGAGATTTAGGGAATGTTATAATTAATTGCCCTGCTTCTTTGAATTCTTTTTCGACAATTAAAGCATAGAAAAGAAATTGTTGCTGTATATCTAAAAGAAGTTGTATGTGTATAGCTGGAGGAACTTCGTGCGGATATTGTGGACTTGAAGGAAATGTATAGAGAACAAGTCAACCTTCTTGTGAACAAGGTAATTTGTTTCGTCCTGCTGCCTCTTTCCTCTCGGATGCCCCTTAACTGTTTCTAACTTTTCTGTATGTTTTTCCGGTTTCGTTCATCTTGTTGAACTTTTTACGTCACATTTGCTTACAGATCCAGATTATGAGCTCATCAATGGCTGTCGCCGAAACAGGATAAATGAAGAGGGGGAAAAGATACCCACCAAAAAAATTAGTTGTCTTGGATGCCATGTATTTTTTAGCTCTGTATGATGTCAATTTACAGCAGCATAGTTTGTTGATGTTTGATGACTTTAGTCTCTGGAGATTGTTTGCTCCGAGCAAATTCATTTGAAGATGTATATTTTGCTTCTCTTCATGGCAACAGATACTCGAAGCAAACCCCTATTCATTGTAACTGTATGATTGTTGTATTACTAATCTCTTATACCAAATTTAAACTTGGACAAACTTGGAAAAATCCAAAGAACCTTGTGATTGAGATTATTACAATGAAAAAGATTTTCTTTTGGGTGTATATTTGAGCCGAGATGTGGTAAAAAGAAAAATGAATGAATTAATAATTTCCCATCTTTTTAGTCACATTTATATTGCAATTATTTGGTATATAATTGGACGTGTCTACTTTATGCAACAAAAGAATATTGCAGATACTTCATGCAACAAAAAAAATATTGCAAATACCGAACTCATATCTTTCTCTTTCTCTTACTATTTTAATTTGTTTAATTAATTAATTAATTTTAAAAAGGTAAATACTCTTGGTACCCCAAAATATAATATCAGCACAGTATTGGAGAAAAATGTACCAATTGGAATATCTTTTTTATTTAGTTTCTTGAGGCAAGTGTATTATGTAAATATTTTAGGAATTAATAAATATTTATTCACTTTTTTTCTAAAAAATAATAAAGAGTAAACTAACAATTTGATCGATCATCGTGTTGACAACTCGATCCTTGAAGATTAAAATATACAATTTAGTTATTGAAAGATTAAAACAGTATACTAATTAGTTCTTTTGATGGACTAAATCGTATATCCTTTTAATCTTTTAGAGATTAAATGTGTATTTTAATATTTTAATAACTGAATTGATGATCTTTCAGAGACTAAATTGTTAGTTTATTCACCAACAAATGTTTGGTATAGTGGTTGGCGAGCTACACCCTAGATTAGAGGACCTAGATTTGATCAATATAATCGACATTGTTGGGAAGGCACAACCGTTTCATCTTTGTTATTCAAATGAGATTAGTGTTTGCTTAGACGGATAAGTAAGGAAAACCAATGACATTACCCAAAAAAATTGTTAGTTTACTCAAAAATAAATATCACGTTTCAAAATTTAAAATACACCTGCATGGTATAGTAAATAAATATGCAGGGGCATGCAAGAAATTCTGCATTATCATCAAGCAAGATTGCATCATCTGCTGACACGTTCATATATATGCCATTAAAGGCAGTGACATCCAACGGCTACTAATAGTGGTACAGTTGGATCACACACACAATTACAATAGTCTCGAGTACAGCAGATAAGTCCTCACCTTCTTCCCAAAATCCACATGAACGTACAATTACAAACAAACAATCACATTATTTCACAGGTGTTCGATTTTGAGAGCTCTGTGCTTTCTTTAGCAACTTACGATGCCTCTCGTGAATCCTTCTTTTTCCTTCTTCCTTAATTCACTCACTCTTTCTTCTTTATCCTCCACACTCTCCGCGCATTTTAGCATCACACAACCCTTTCTATACTTTCTATTTCCTCCTAATTTTACATACTCTCTTCTTCACTTCAACAAATTCAGCTCTCACACTCAAATCGGCGCATTTTAGCCTCCGTTCATCATACATCAATCGTCTTCACATTCCACATTTTCTGTTCAAAGTCCTCTGCCACTGAAGAAGAACAAGGTACTTGAATTTTTCAATTCTCTCACAATGCATGTCTAGAATGTAGATGTACCTCTAATTTTTTTTTTTTTTTTATTTCAGTGATGAGATCTTTCGATTTTGTATTTCTATAGCTGTACTGCTCATTTCAATCACAAATCGACGCATTTTAGCCTCCGTTGATCATCCATCGTCTTCGCATTCAACATTTTCTGTTCTTCGTTTCACACTTCACAGTGAAGAAGAAGGTACTTGAATTTTTCAATTCTCTCAAAATGCATGTTTAGATGTAATGTACCTCTATTTTTTTTTTTCTATTTCAGTGATGAGATCTTTCGATTTTGTATTTCTATAGCTGTTCTGAACAAAAATGGTCTGATTCCGATTTCGCGGGAAACTGTTTTTTTTTTCGTGTTTGCAAAATCGAGTTCTGGACTGTCAGATCTAGATGTAGTTGATACTTGATTGATTGAGTGCTGTGACTGATGAATTGAATTCTTACGTTGCTGTTTGTTCTGGTGTTAAATTAAAGTCTGCGGATAAGTACTTTATAAATTGAGGTTGGAGGAAGGTTTATCTCATTTCGCTATGCGGGGACGGCAGCGAGTCTCATCCAGGGATCACATCACTGCATATGATAAAGAAGAAAGTTCAGGTTACCTTAAAAAGATATATGCTATTCTATTTTGTTTCCAATATAGTATTGCAGTTGACAATAGCATCTCGAAGTGAACTCTCAGGTGAAAAAAATTAAAAAAAAAATGAATTACGGTGGAGGAGTTCAGCTGAAATTTCCCTATGTTTGGCCCTATCTCTTACCTTCCTATAAATGGAATATAAAGTGTTGAAGAAATAGTTATCTGCAGAGAATTGGCTTCTTTTTCTTTACTTTTGCTTACCTTGAAGTATATATTTTTGTTTTTTAAAACGGTGGAAGCAATGCTGTGTTTTTGTTTTTACCCTATTTGGCAATCTTTAAGAAGAATTGCTGTGTATTGATGTTCCTAACAGAAAGATTGCTTTTGTCATGGCTTAGTACGTTTACAAAATGGTAAAGCTTCTTGGCGGAACTCTTTGCAGCATGTATTAGTGGCTTCACTTTCCTCTTTCTTATTTGGCTACCACCTCGGGTATGTCCTTTGAAGCTTCTTGATCCTCCATCATTTTTCGGATGACTTGTTATTTTGATGTGATTGAACTATCTATTTCCTCATTGTTATTGGTGATGCAGAGTAGTCAATGAAACATTAGAGAGCATTTCATTAGACCTTGGCTTCAGTGGGAATACTATGGCTGAAGGTACTTCATCTGGTTATGATTAGATATTCATTTACTATGTTATAATTGTCCATAAAATTTATGAACTTCTTTTCCTTTTATGTTAATGAAGGTCTTGTAGTAAGTACATGTTTAGGAGGTGCCTTTGTTGGGTCCCTCTTTAGTGGATGGATTGCAGATGGTGTTGGGCGTAGGAGGGGTTTCCAGTTGTGTGCTTTGCCTATGATCATTGGAGCAGCGATGAGGTATCTACTGTATAAGTTCTTTCATTATTTGTAGCTCCTAGCAATTTTGTGCTACAAGATGTAAATTTAATGTTTACTGAGAAAATATAAAACCTCTAGTCTATACTGAAAGTATATATAAAGGAAACATGAATTTTATCGTATCCTCTAACAATTCAACAGATCAGGTTCCCTTCAAAACACACGCTCCTCACCAGCCAAATATACCATAAAACAGGAATTACTATAAAGTCTTCGATTCATGGTTTCTAATAAATCCTAAACTTTGTCAAATTGAGATTTCCTAATATCTGTCCTAAATTATGATTTTTTGGACTGTTATTTCTGAATAGTGAATAAGTAAAAATAGTTTTACATCTTCAACAATCATCATTGTGAAGCAATGATGAATCCTCCTTGCCTGTTCTCTTTGACATAATTGTTTTCTCTACATTTTCTAATTAATACCTTGGCCCAGGATGCTTCTTTTATATAGGACCACAGATAAGGCTCTAAACTTATTAACCTCAAATCATGCAGTGCACAAACAAAAAGCCTGTGGGGTATGCTTTTGGGAAGGTTATTTGTTGGCACTGGAATGGGACTTGGCCCTCCTGTAGCAGCTCTTTATGTAACTGAGGTATATGAAATAACAAAATTAACATTGTCTTCTCTACATTACTTGATCAATTTTTTTTCCCAGCTGTAAAGGTCAAGTTACTTTTCCTGGACACTCACAATAACCTATTTGGATTTGTAGGTTTCACCTCCTACTGTAAGAGGCACTTTTGGGAGCTTAACTCAGATTGCAACTTGCCTTGGACTTATGGTTGCTCTATTTGTTGGACTCCCTGCTAGGGAGATTGTGGGTTGGTATGAAATTCATGGGCCATACATCAATTCCCGAGTTCAAAGATTATTAACTTTTCAGCTGAAATTTTGAAAGGTATTTATTATCAATGTCAAATAATGTGCTCAGGTGGCGGATCTGTTTTTGGGTATCTGTTATTCCTGCTGTAATACTTGCCTTTGCCATGGAGCTCTGTGCAGAGAGTCCTCATTGGCTTTTCAAGGTTATCTACTCTCCTAGGTCAATCATAAATAATTATAATGTATGCTTTAGTTCTTGGATATAAATATGGATGATTAGATTAAGAGGGAAAAAGAGTTGTGTCTTAACCTTCCATAGCTCTAGATGTCTCATCTCTCTCGTTGATTTCCATTCAGCTTTGTTTTGAGGGGTGGTCATTGAAATACTGTTTCTCCTGTCTCCGTTTGTCAAATAATATTTTGTTAATGTGATGTTGGAAGGGACTGTTTTTTGTTACTTGTGTGATCAACCATTTCAATTCTGTCTACATCAAAAAGCAAAAAGATTCTCTTTTCCCGTGGGTTAATGCCAGTTTCACAGTTTCCTGAGTTGCTCTCTCAGATCATTTCAATAAACAAAATTTCAGTCTTCCTGCTGTATTTGTTTTCTTGTTTTTTTTCCCTCATTTTTGAATTGGTTAAGACAGTTTCCTGAGTTGCTCTCTCAGATCATTTCAATAAACAAAATTTCAGTCTTCCTGCTGTATTTGTTTTCTTGTTTTTTTTCCCTCATTTTTGAATTGGTTAAGATAATTTGCGTAGACATGAAGTTATAATTCTTTGACTTTGTTCAGAGTGGAAGACGCACTGAAGCTGAAGCTGAATTTGAGAAGCTCTTGGGAGTGACAAATATGAAGACTGCAATGGCTGAATTGTCAAAGTCACACAGAGGTGATGAATCTGATACAATCAAACTCTCAGAATTACTCTATGGCCGCCATTTCAAAGGTATTTCTTATAATTGTTTCTTGTCAGCTATTTGTTTGGAGAACACTGTAGTTATTTATTCTGGAATATTACTTAATAGCTTATGCATTTTGCAGTGATGTTCATTGGATCTACGCTTTTTGCTTTACAGCAGCTATCTGGCATTAATGCTGTGTTCTATTTCTCTTCAACTATCTTCAAAAGTTTTGGAGTACCGTCAGATATCGCTAACATATTTGTTGGAATTTGCAATCTATTGGGTACGCACTGCATATTGGCTTTACGCCTGACCTTATTCTTAATTTCTTTTTTTTGTTTTGGTGGTAAGTGCTGTATATTTCTCTCAACCATATATTTTATACGACTTCAGGGTCAATCATTGCAATGATTCTTATGGATAAACTTGGAAGGAAAGTACTTCTCCTGGGGAGCTTTCTAGGCATGGTGAGGAAAATAAATCACAATTTGACTTATTTATTTTTTTTCTACGCTAGAATATTTCCTGTCTACATTAATCAGGGATATGGCTACTGTATTACTTTTCTACTATTCATGCATGTCATTGGGGTTCCAGAATATGATTTTGCATCTGGAGGACATCAACTGGAGCTTTGATTGTTTAATAACTTGATATAACTAATGGCAATGTGGCTAAAATAATACATTTTGCCTTAAAGAAATTCATTTTGTTACTTTTACTATGCACACCATCAGTCTTGACTCTTGAGTTATGAAATCTCCTTTAAAAGGAGTTCTTAAAAAAAAAAAAAAAAAACNNNAAAAAAAAAAAAAAAAAAAAACCAATAGAGACGACTCCTTATAATTTAATAATAGGAACTTTTCTGTAATATAAGAATTTGGCTTGTTTACATTTTCCACTGAATTTGCCTAAAATTGATGTTGTCTGACATTTATTCATTTTGTTGATATAGGCATTTTCGTTGGGTCTACAAGTAATTGCTGCAAGTCCCTTTGCATCAGGGTCTGGAGCAATGTATCTATCTGTTGGTGGCATATTGATGTGAGTGGTCAGAAAGCTTTAACATGCTCGTGGTGGAGAAAAGAATAAAAAGAAACAAATAGGAATTATTATCTGAAAGAAGAAAATATAAACAGGAAGGCACTATGGTAGAAAAATTAAAATTCACAAGTGGTTGCCCCTTGCAAGATTTTAATATGTCATGACATCTACTGAATAAAATAGGCAATAGCTGCCCAGATTGTTCGACACATTGCATAAGATCTGAAATATTGCATTCCTTCTTTTATGCCATCAATTAGTCAGATTGTTTGACACAGTGCATATTGATTTGTATCACTAACTGTAAATGGACAAATGCAGGTTTGTCTTAACGTTTTCTCTCGGAGCTGGTCCGGTTCCCAGTCTCCTCCTGTCAGAAATACTACCTGGCAGGATCAGGGCAAAGGCAATGGCTATTTGCATGGCTGTGCATTGGGTAATTTTCTTCTCCCTTCCTTTTTCTTCAATGCTTTCTCAAATAATCTGATTTCTAGCTTTTTTGGAGGAAGTTATCGACTTGCTTGGACTTTCTTTTACATTTTTATGACCTTAAAATCTACTTAGATCTTCTCATTATAGCATAATCTTCAACCATATTTCACTTGGGTGGAGCTAATAAATATCGTATGATATCATAGCTTCAAATTGGGCCTGGTCCATAGAAAAAACTTAGTTGGTAGGGACAAAATCCATTGTAGTGATCTCTACATCTTGGAAGGAATAATCTTAACTATGGGATGAAGGAATAATCTTAACTATGGGATGAGGGAGATATCGTCTGGTTTTTACCAACAAAAAAAAAACTTTCACCGGCACCCCGGAGTGATATACATGTTCATATATCCCTTTGAATGTCTGATAAGCTTATCGAATAATCAATAATCTAACACGGTACTAGAGTATATCCATTTTGAATGTTATTGTTGATATACTTTAAGCTGGTCTTTGTGGCTTATATATGCTGCGTTCTGTTGGGTTTCATTGGCTGTGTGCAAGTTTATTTGAGGATGATATATGATATCTTTGAAATGTTCCTGAAGAACTCAATAGATTGCACATGCTTGGGAACTACAATTTTGAGTTCTGGAATTATATAATTTCATATTAGTTGTATAAAAAATAATTCCAGAAGAAATTTAAGTTCTGGGAACAACCCCTTGTTTTGATAAATCCTCATCCTGTCTCCTTATCTGCTGTAATTAAAGTTCTCTGATTTGTCAAATATACTCTTTATAACAGGTGATGAACTTTTTCGTTGGTCTATTGTTTTTGCGCTTGCTGGAGCAAATCGGGGCACAACTTCTATACACTATTTTTGCTTTATTCTGTGTGATGGCAGTGATTTTTGTGAAGAAAAATGTTGTGGAAACAAAAGGGAAGTCGCTCCAAGAAATTGAGATAGCACTCAGTCCGCAAGATTCAATTTAAACAAACATGGGTGGATGATTCATAGACATATTTTCATTTTCTGAATTAGTTGTATAAAAATTTTTGGCAAAAAGTGATTCTTTTCTTTTTTACACGTAGAATTTGCATAAGCTTCAAAACAGAAGAATGAGGATGTTAGTTCCTAGTGATAACTTAGTATAAAGCAGAAAGGATGGCCTTCTGCTGCAAGCAGCAAATTATTATTTATTTATTTTCCTAATGTTCATAGCATATGAATTTAGAGTATTGAACTATATTGATAGTATGATTAACTCACAATAATAGTATCCTTTCTGCATCCAAAAGAGAAGGGTAAAAAGAAACAATAGAACTATTTCTCATTAGGATTTTTTTTTTTTTGTCTCAAAATAAGTTGATTAACTAATTAATTCCAACAAAAGAAAAACTTACAAATGATCACTGCTCATTTCAATTGGGGTACATTCATTCATTTAAACTTAAATTTGCAATCCCAATTTCTACTTCTTTTTTGTTTTTAGCAAGAAATAAATTTTCAATAAAAACATGATTTTGTGTTTGACCAATACGAAACCGCACTCAGTTACAGAACAAAAGACTCGTATGTCATTTATAAGTACACCCTAAATGGGCATAAAAATCATAAACCCTAATTTTAATTTTCTGGGTATATCAGAGAGAAATCGTAGATGGGAGATTCACCTATGCAATTCAGCCTCAATTTGCTCAGAGACCTATCCAATGGTACTGTTGGCCATGAAATTTCCATTTTATCTTTAAAGGGTTTGCGAGTCGTCGAAGCACGCAAAGGCTTCTTCCTTTGTAATTTCACCGTACACGATCGCGTAACCGTAAGAATCTGTGAAAATCTCTGGTGAATTCTTCAATGTTCCTTCTCTTTTTTTGATCTCTCGATTTTCTTTTGATTGTTCGTAAGAATCTGTGAAAATTTGTAGGATAAAAGTGGGAATTGGCGAGTCGGAGCAATCGCATCGTTGATTGATATCATTGGTACATGTGCTGTTCATACCTTTGTTTCGGTTTACAATGTCTCCGTCGATTTCACTTTATCCTTCTTCTCCACGGCTAAGGCTCAGGTAATGTTTCTCCTTCATCCTATATTTTAAATCAAATCAAGATTATCTTTCAAATTTGGTGAAACTGAAAGTGTCTCTATCATATATACAGGAAGACGAAAACATAATTAATTATTGAGATATTCAGAATACAATAAACTTGAAGGATCGATTTTCTTATGGGTTTTGGACTTTTGTAAGGACTTTGAGGTATTTCGAAATTTGTACGAAGTGATTTTTAAATTATTATTCAATTGCAGAGTGCTAGAATTTTTTAGAGTTGAACTTTACATTTGTCCTCACCACATGACTTAAATAAGGATTAGTCCTTCTTCTCGATGGATATCTTGTGTCAATACTCAATAGTTAATACCCCAAATAAAAATTACATTAGGAACCGATTTCACTTTGATACCCTGTTCTTTTAAAAGTAATACTTTGGTACCATGTTCTTTGCACCATTAACATTTTAGTACCTTATTATTTCAAGAGCGACATTTTGGTACCCTGTTCTTTGCACTGCTAACACTTTGATACCATGTTCTATAGATCGATTTCATTTTGTTACCCTGTTCTTTCACGATTTGTTATCATGTTCTATCTTTTTTATGGTACCAAAGTGTTAACAGTGTAAAGAACAGGGTACCAAAATATCGCTTTTGAAATAATAGGGTACCAAAATATTAACGGTGCAAAGAACAAGATACCAAAATATCACTTTTGAAAGAACATAGTACTAAAGTGAAATCGGTCTATAGAACAAGGTACCAAAGTATAATTTACCCTAAAATAAATTATCAATGCAGAGAAGATTTGTTTTTAGGGGGGGTCATTAAACTGGAGTTACATTTTAATGGCAGGAAGAGGTTGAAATAGAAGCAAAGGTTTTGGGGAGGAAGGAAAGATTAACTTATGTGGTTGTTGAAGTTAGGAAGAAAGCGAATGCAGAATTGATTGCTTTGAGTAAGCAATGGATGGCAACTTCTAAAGGAACCTATCAAGGCTATCATCAATCTAGTAAGCTCTAAGAACAATTATTTATATGTGTGTCATTGATTACACACATTGATCTGGTATGTATTTTAATGGAATAACAGAGATTGGTTGTCCTATGTGGAGAAGAAAGTGTGTGCGTGTGTGTATGACAAATTTTAAGCATGAAGAAAGGAATGTGACAAATTCACAATGATTTTTGGCTCATCTGATTAAAGCATGCAATTCTTGACACTTGATTTCTGCTTTTCCTTCAATGTTGTTCTATTCTGTTTTATTTAACCTCAGATACTAGATGATTATTGCTTGCTGCTAGATTCATATCATATCCAAACAAGACTGTAATTTGAACAGATATTCTTGTAATCAATAATAATTAATAAGAGCTTTGGGCGAACATTAGCAGTATTGTTATGTGAAAGAATGAAACCCAGCACTTTTTCCGGTGTTCGTTGGGCGATTTAGGCGGTTATGAACAAGATTTTTAATCGAACCGCTCACATTGGTTTGAAGTAATTCTTAACCAAGCGGTTAAAAATAATTTGTTTAACCAAACCAATAAATAGGCGGTTTGGGCAGTCGGTTTGAGCGGTTAACAAATTTATTAGTTATTTTTATTAATTAATTATAAAATTAGAAAGAAAAAAAATAGTGTTTTAGAGTAGTAAGTCTAATTTATAGAATAGATAAAAAAATGATAAAATAAAATTAGAGATTTAAGAGGATAAAATTGTATGACGAAGAATAGAGGTTAGTCATTGTCTAGGATAATTTTTTTTTTATGATTCAATAAGATAACATAATGAAAAATATGATAAAATCAAATGATGATTAAAAAAATTAATAGTTTTTTTATTAAATGTAATCACACATAACAAATATAAATAAAAATAACTATATATAAATACTAGCGGTCGGTTCAGTTAATTGTATGTCTAAATTGTTAACCGAACCAAACTATTCAATTTTAATGCATTTTTAACCAAACCAAACCGCTCATTTGATCGGTTTTGCTTCGGTTCGGTTTGGTTTGGTCAAATCGGTGTGGTTCGGTTTTGAACATCCCTACTTTTTCCTCTTGAAGTTAGAGTTACGACTATATTTGGATTGAGTATCAAGAATGATATGATCTGAATGAAAATTTTCTTCTTTATTTAAGAAGTTGAAAATTGAAAAGATAATAAAGGCTAAAGTGTACTTTTGGTCCCATAACTTTGGCAAAGGTTTCAATTTGGTCACATAACTTTTTTTTGTTGCAATTTTGCTCTCATAACTTCTCAAAATGTCCCACCGTTGGTCCCAAGCTGATTTCCATCAATTTTTTTCCGTTAAAAATGATCTAACATGCGGAGTTGAATTAAATGATGACATAGCAAATACGAGTGAAGTAAATTTAACGGCAGATAATGAATGAAAATCAGCTTGAGACCAACGGTGAGACATTTTCAAAATTTATGAGACCAAAATTGTAACAAAAAAAGTTATGGGACCAAATTGAGACATTTGCTAAAGTTATGAGACCAAAAATGCACTTTAGCCGATAATAAATGATATATCTCATTCTCTTTCCATTTTGTAAATCTCACTTAATCTAAAGGTATTTAAGTAATTAAAAAAAAGGAGGGAAGAGATCGGAAGGGGAGGGAAGATTATGGCCTCTTTGGTTCTTCTATTTTTTTTCTTCCACTGAAAATAGGAGATATGACTACAAATATATTTTATATAAATCTTTTGAAGATAATTTTTAAAAATACTTCTTAAAACAGGAAAAAAGGAAACATAAAAAAGATGTTTCAATATTTTTAAAAACAAACATATGATATTTTATTACTGATACATCACTATTTGGGCGTACGCCTAAATGGTCCTCGAACCGGGCCCCTTCCCCCTCCAAACCTTGCAAGGCGCACTCGAGCCAATCGAGTACCCTCTGCACACATAGGGGCGGTCGTGATCCATCCAGGGTCATGGCGCGCGCCTCCAGATCAACACGCAGTCACCCACGACTGCCTTGCTCCGCAATTCTCGCTGGTGGAGATCGTGGGTCACGGACTTAGTCATACCCACGCTCTCCAACCGCCTGGCGCCCGCCCTGTAACGCAACAGGCAATCACCCACGATTGCCTTGTCCCGCAAATCTCGGTCTCCACCACTCCCGCTGGTGGAGATCGTGCCTGACTACGTGGTGCGCCTCTCGCGCTGGCCACCACTCTCCCCCTGCTCTATAAATAGAGCTCAACCCAGCAGACTAAGGTTAGTTACTTCTCACCTTTCAGAATTCTCTTGCTCTCATATCTCTCATACACTAACTTGAGCGTCGGAGTATTCTTCGCAAGACCCCCCTGTGAAGTTCTTGCAGGTACTTAGATAATCAAATTGCTCTTGCAGCCCTCACCTGTTGAACTAGGTAAGCTTGTCCATTTTCTAGTTTATCAATTACTATATACAAAATTAAACTATTCAATCATGTTAATGTCATTATTTAATAATAATTAAATTAAAAAATAAATAAAAATTATAATTATTTAAGTTAACATAATTTAAATATGAATAAAAGTGATTTTTTTAGTTTTATAGAACATGTTTCTTAAATATTGAAAATTTAAAAATAGAAACAAAATTTCAAAAATGAAAACAAAAAAATATTTTCTTAAACCAAATCGAAAATATTTTCTTGATATTGTTTTAAGTGTTTGATCATTTTAATGTTCATATATGAAAATTTTGACAAAAGCCGCTCCCATTTTTAAATTTTATATCAACTTTTAATTTTATCTCTAATATTTATTTATTGTCAATTTTGTCTTTAAAATTTCATATTTTGATCAATTTTTTGTTTCTTAAAATTTGTCTATGAAAGTATAACAATTTTAACCTTTGACTAATTATTTTTAATACATTAACGATACATTTTATTATATTTTTCAATCTGAGTTAGAATTTAATTTTTTTTTATTAATTTTATATTATATGTCATTAATTACATAAAATATGCCATTAATGACTAAAGTAAGAAAAAAATGACAAAATCAATCAAAATATAAATTTCTTTAAAAAAGTTCACATTAAACTATTGTTGAAGGTGAAATTAAAAATTAATATAAAATTTATGAAAGAATAAGATATTTTTGCTTAAAATTTTAACCTAAGTTCAATGTATAAAAGTAGGGTTAATACTTTGTAGAAAAAAGAAAAAAGAAAAAAGTAGGGTTAATACTAGGGTTGGTATAGCCCGCAAGCCAAGAGAGAAAATGACAAATATAAAGTTATAGAGCTAAAAGCACGTCTGTCCAACAAATAAATAAAAAAAAAAAAAAAAAAAAAA
>QANZ01001647.1:25672-52635 GCA_003254925.1 Chamaecrista fasciculata | reverse complement strand
TTTGATAGAGAAAGTGATCATAAAATGTCACTTGATGATATTATATTGTTGAACATTATGAAAATTGATTATCTCTATATTAATTCATGTTAATTTATGAAAATTGTATTAATATATTAATGTTATAATTGTATTTTGTAACCTAATTATGAATATTTGAATTAAAATTTTATCATATATAGGTTTTTTAATTATTTTTAATTTATTTATTTATCAACAGTCCGACCCCGGTTGAACCCCGGTTGAACCATTGAACCTTGAACCCCTCCTTCGGCCGGTTCAATGGCCGGTCCGGTTTTAATAACCTTGATTTTATTTATTAATAATATTTTTTTTCTCTTGAGTCTCTAGTGATATTAACAATAAGCCATTCTATAGCCAATTTTAGTACATTTTAGTTCTTACACTTGAGGACTAAGTCCAAAATTAAAGAAAGCATAAAAACGTAATAGTGATGCAACATATAAATGGTGTTTATTTCCTTTTCCTTTATGCCAAAAAAGAAAAAATTCAATTCCTAATCTTTAAAAATAAACTAAAGCTTCGTTTGGTTTGAGTGAAAGTGGGGGTATGTAAAGTAAAGGCACAGATTCCAATACTTTCAGGTGTTTGGTATAACAATTTGAGCTATGTAAAGTGGATTACAATGTAAAGGGATTTTACATTACATAGGCCATTTTTCTTTACTTCACAATTTTTATGTAATCCAAGTTTACCTAGGGAATTATAGTAGAATTCCTAATTTGCCCCTCTCACTCCCATCCCATCCCATCTTCTTCCTCTTTGATGAAACCGAGACGGTGACTGACGGCGGCAACGGCCACCGTGGACGACAGAGATGACCACCGTTGACGGCGACGACGACCACCGTTGATGACAGCGACGACCACTGTTGACGACGGCGACGGCGGCGACGGTGGCCTTGTGATGATTGTGGGAGGGGCATTTTTGCCATTTTCTTTCTATATCTATTTTACTTTCCCTCTCATACTTTTTTATACCAAACACTTTAAAATCTTTATCTACTTTACATTCCCTCAACTACTTTCCTTTCCCTCATCATTTTACATTGTAAAACACATTTTACAACTTTTCTTTCCCTCACCTATTTGCTACCAAACGGACCCTAAGACAGGTTGATCTATATGAAACAATATATGTGACTAAAAAATAAAAAAAAAAAAACGTAATAGTGATGCAATATATAACGTGAGGGTGACGAAAGAGGCAAGAGAAATAAGAATGTGATCCAAATATATAATATGACCCGAAAAATGGGGTCCATTCATGCACATTCGGGTCAGTCACATGAATGTCTGTCAGTCTGTCATCACTTGATGACAACTTTTTTTTTCTTTCATAATTCATATTATTTACTTACCAAAACTTGAAATGTGAGTATTTAAAAGTTTTTTTTTTGGGCCAAAGAGTATCTCAAAGTTATACTTTAATTTTATGTACTTTATTTTTGTATTTATATAAAATAAAATTATGTGTCTCACTCCTTAGATAATACAAAAGAAAAAAAAAGATAAATTCATTCATTATTTTTGTCTCCAAATTTTATATGAGAGACATAATTTCTCCTTATCTTTTTGAGTGTATGAGAAACATATTTGCTCAATGTCTCTTTATATATATAGTATTCACTCTATTTATTTATTGTTTACAATTAGTACAAGAGTTTTACGAAACAAATATTTATCTAGTCATGTGTCACGTGTTTAATTCAAAAAAAAATTTGACACGTCAACATTTTCCGTTCATATAATTAACGGAGTTAAATTTTAAGGTATAATTGACACTAACGTTTCACATTGAGGGCATAACTGATATAAAACAAATGTTAGGGATATAATTGAAACTGACCACAAATTTTAAGGGGCACTAAAGGGCCTTTTACCAACTATTTTTTTATATTAGTCCCAAAGAAATGCTATTAATAATTCTTTAAACATTTGTGAATTTTTAAATTAATTGCTTTGAAAGCTAACTAAGTGCACAAAAGAAGCCAACAAATATATATATATATATATATATAAAGGATTGCTATAATTGATAATGATGAGTAGCCATGGCATGGGAAAGTTTGTATATGCAAAACACCAAAAATGAAATGCTAGCTAACCCTATATATATACGTACAAATTATTTGTCCTCAGGATCTGCATGCACTGTACAAGTTTGTCTTCCTCTCTTGTCTGATTTTTCTGTGTGTTTGCATATATATGGCTTAATTACTAAGCTCTTCAAATTAATATGCAGAGTAAAAGTTAATATTGAAAAAGTATGTAATTGATATATATACATATATAGACTGAAATTATATGAGAAGAATTTTTTTTGAAAAAAAAAAAGAAATGAATGGTTTTCACTTTTCATCGTTAATTCCTTTGTAAGGACTTGCAAAATCAAGTTAATTCTTAATTAGATTTAAGGTAAATTGCATTTTTGGTGGTATAAGTGAAACACTTTAAAATTGAGTATTTTGATACTAATTTGTTCGACATGCCATCATACGATTCTGTCAAGTGCATGACATCATGCACATGTAATGCATATGTCGTCAATATGTTAAAAATGGAAAACATGTAAGGTCGCCAATTTGACTCATATATATTTTAAAAAATAAATATTAACTAAATTATATTTATTTTAAAATTATTTACTAATATATATTTTGTTTTGCGGCGAAAGTATCCTTTTTTATTTTGCCGTAAGTCGCTACCACTTGTAGCGACTTGCGGCAAACATAATGATTTTGACTTTCTTGCACATGGATATATCATCTAGGACTTAAATTAAATTTCATAAAAACATTTAGGAGCAAAATGTTATTTAATCCAAAACAAAGTGCTTTGCTCTAAACTGTGGTCAACATTGTAAAAGTTTGTTCCACCTTGCAAAGCCATCCTCAACCACGGTTTTGTTTTCAACAAAACTGGTTTTGCAAATCCTTTCATTTACCTCTTCTCTCTCCTTCAGATCCAAATCAAAAACTCTAACCTGTAGCGGACGACAAAGGAGGCGCCGACGGAGAAACTCACGGTTTCATTGATTTTGTTGCTCATTTCTCAGTTTCGTTTGTATGTTGATCATTTGTTTGGCGAGTTGGGTGAATCGTGGTGTTGTTACTGCTGTTGCGTTTTACATCCTGTGTAAAATAAATGGATTTGCAAAACCAGTTTTGTTCAAAACAAAACCAGTGTTTGATTTCGATCTCAAGGAGAGAGAAGAGGTAAATGAATAGATTTGCAAAACCAATTTTGTTCAAAACAAAACCGTGGTTGAGGATAGCTTTGCAAGGTGGAACACGCTTTTACAATGTGGACCACAGTTTAGAGCAAAGCACTTTGTTTTGGATTAAATAACATTTTGCTCCTGAATGTTTTTATGAAATTTAATTTAGGTCCTAGATGATATATCCATGTGCAAGAAAGTCAAAACTATTATATATCATCTTGTAGTTTTCACTTTTGGCAGCATGCAGGAAAATATGAATGTGCCGCAAGTCACTACCGGTGGTAGCGACTTGCAGCACATTCATATTTTGCACACAAGTCGCTACCACCAGTAGCAACTTGTGTACAAAACATGTTTGCCGCAAGTTGCTACCACCTGTAGCGACTTGCGTCAAAATAAAAAAGGACACTTCCGTCGCAAAACAAAATATATATTGGTAAATATTTTTATAATAAATATTATTTAGTAAATATTTTTTTTTTAAATATATGTTGGTCAAAAAGCCATGTAGGGTCACGTGTTTTTTACTTATATAAAAAAGGGTAAATTACACTTTGGTACCCTGTGGTTTGACCCTATTTCACTTTGGTACCCTGTGGTTTGAAACTTGACACTTTGGTACCCTGTGGTATTCTTCATTAACACTTTGGTACCCTTTGGAGCTATTTTGTAATTTTAACCATAATAAATTTTACAAAAATTACATATTGACCCCAAAAAAATTTTAAATTTTTCATTTTAGTCCCTATATAATATGTATCCAGGGACCTATTTGTAATTTTTTGAAAATTTTTTGGGGTCAATATGTAATTTTTGCAAAATTTGTTATGGTTAAAATTACAAAATAGCTCCAAAGGGTACCAAAGTGTTAATGGAGAATACCACAGGGTACCAAAGTGAAATAGGGTCAAACCACAGGGTACCAAAGTGTAATTTACCCTATAAAAAAAATTAAGTTTTACTTAAAAATAATTAAAATGTTTCTAATCTATACGTGATGGGGTTAGAGATTGTGATGCTACAAATACAGTGTATTTTGAGAGCTTTAATACATTCTTTTCGACTTGATATGTTATTGAAGTGAAGAGACGTGTGTTGCTTCTTAACATGATGGAAAAAAAATAAGGGAACCTTTTTCAGAAAGTGAAGAGTTGTATGTTGCTTCTTCCTCTTCTTCATTTTTGTCTGTATTTATAAAAATTAGAGTAGATCTATTTTCTTCATGTATTTGTGAGGATAGATCTAAACTTAATTAACATTTGAATTATGACTATATTTTCTTTATTATATAGTCTTCTGATATTTTTTTTCATGAATGAAGTTCATAGACCAAAAAACAATTAACCCTAATTGTAAAGAAAATATATGGCACATATATAATAGTCCATTTGTGAAAAATTATTGTATGAAATAATACACAGAAAAGGGTTAAATGTTGATTTTTACTAAAAAACAGTATCAGTGTAAACACAGATTAATTTAGTATCAGACAAGAATAAAAGGTTGTAAATTTAGGCCAATTAATCGATTTGAGAATTTAACACAAATCGAGTATCAGTGTAACTACCAATAAAAGGTTGCAAATTTAGGGATTAATCTAGATTTGTGTAAGTAATTGCATACTTTGGAATCACAACAATAAAAGGTTGGTTTAAATCATAGGCAAGTCAATACTACTATCCACTCAATACTTTCGGAGTTTCATCTTGATTAAGATTCAACTCTTATTGAAAACTAATGTTAAATTTAGCTAGGGAGTAAAAGAATGTTTTTTCCTATATATATAGACACACAAATAGATCTTTCTCTGTTTTTCTTCATATTTTCATTTCCTTTTCTGTTAATAATATAATCAAAGTCTTAATCCTAAAAGTTATATATATTCCAAAAGTGTACAATGGTACATATTTTGTTTCCTTCTTTTAACCCTAATGCACCTAATAATTAATAAAAAATTAAAAACTGTTTCCCATGCCATGTATGTCTCGCTAAAATAAAGGGGAAGCAATGGTACATATTTTGTTATGAATAAGATATCTACATTATATTAGAAGGAAAGATAAATTAAAGAACAGTAGCGACAAAATAAGTTAACAGAGATTCCCTAATTCTCTTTATTAACCGTTCTTAATTATGATAAAGAAGGCACAATGCCTGGCTTCTTCAGAATATGCAAGAAAGAGAGAATTTGTTTAGTTATTCTTCTAAATTAATTATTCCCTTTTTATTGCTGTCAATGAAGGATAAACACTTCATTTGAAGGACGTACATTGTCACTATATATTCATAAATTTTTAATATAAAATCAATTTTTTTTAGGTTTAACATGACAAATAATAGAAAATAATGACACATATGACATACATTATTAATAGATATTGTAATTTTTTAAAAAAAAATTCAAAATTAATGGATTTGTAATTATTTATATATATAAATATATATCGTGTCGTGTAGTGTAATTTTAAGAACTTGATATGTCGGTGTGTCCGTATCCGTGTCGTGTCTCATGTTCGTGTCAGTGTCCATGCTTCATACATTGCTGTCAATTTAATTTCTTAAAGTTAATGTTTTATTGAAATATTATCATTTTATTCAAATTTTATCTAAATTTATTTATCCAATTAAGTAATAAGATCAATAACATTAACTTGAAGATTTATTTTAATTTTTATATATTAAAAACGGTGAAGGAGTATACAAAAGACGAACGCCTATGAGTCGTGACTCTAGGTGGAATCTGAGCCAGCATTATGGGCCGTGTGACCCTAGTTAGAGTCATGACTTGAGGACGTTAAAAACTCAAACGCTTTATCATCATAAACAGGAGAAGACAATAAACCATAAAAAACATTAATATAAAAAGAAACAGAAGAATGAATGGTCTTGATGATTGATAATGGATCCAGCTTTGAGTTCCTCCAGACCGCTCCATTCCTGCAATGGTTCCGAGTACCGATCCTTGTTGCGCTTCCATCGGATGATCCAGCTCGTCAACCAAGTGCAGAAGGTGCAGTTCCTGAGGTGATACTTATATGTAATTGGTAGCCCAAACCAAACAGCTCTAGCAAAACTACAGAGAAAGAAGGTATGCAAAACCAAGTCATCTGTCTTACCACACATAGGACAGATGATTTCACAGCGCATGTGATGACGATTAAGATTGGCAAAAGTGAGGATAACATCATTATAAATCTTCCAAACAGTCAGCAGGACTCTCATTGGAGCTTTCGTTTTCCAGAAATCTTTCCATGAAAATATTGAAGTATTTATGTTATTACCTTGACCCGGATGGTTACCACTACTCAGGAATTTAAAGCCATCGGCAGTGGTATACGACCCGGAGGCAATAGGTGTCCACACCAAGGTGTCAGGAATGTGTCTAATCGGTCCCGGTTGTCTGATTAAATTCGACGCCATGATCCTCCGTACAAACCATATGAATCTTCCCCACATCCCAAAAATAAGATGAAAAACCAACGAGATCATTCACCAGAATACTAGTAGGTGTCCCTTCTAGACATAAACAATATTAAAAGGGATTTTATTTTTCAAACTGTGAAGAAGACCTAAATTGAAAGCCACACAAACTGTGTCCCTTCCCCACATCCTTTAATTTGTTTTTATTGAAAGTTGGTTAGCAGTGAATTTTTCCATAAACAATATTAAAAGGGATTTTATTTTTCAAACTGTGAAGAAGACCTAAATTGAAAGCCACACAAACTGTGAAGAATATAATCAATACACAGTTACACACACACAAGGTTTCTCTCCAAAAAATAAAAATACATATTAAATTAACTTATCCTAATAATTAGATTATATTGACAATTAGATAGAGTAGATGGATATATACAATAAATATATAATGCTTCTAATTTAATAAAACGATGAATGCATACAGCATCATGAGCAATCAGCCTTTTATTACTACAGATTGAGTGCTCATGATGTTATATATATTATATATATAAATCATCATCGTCTTTGTCGTCAGTATATATATATCACCATCAACAACAAAACAGAAACAGCAACAAAATTATTAAAAACCGCTGCCATAAGGTGGTGCCCAATAATCAGCTCCATTTTCACTTCCAACATGTTGAGTGCAAGACACAGGCACCAAGCACAACCCTCTACTCCTCAGATCCTTTCTCTTTTCTTCTCCATCTTGCTTCATTAATTTATTATAAAAATTAATATGATTTAAAATATTCAAAATTAAAGTATATTGAAGAAACTAATAATATAAAGATATATAATATATATCCTATGCAATTTGAATCCTCTATAGTACTTTATGGGTGTAGTGCTGAGATATATAAGAATATGTTAGAGAAAGAAAGTGTCATTGAGGACTGACTTTTTCACTCTGCTTGTTCATTTCTCTCTCTCTGCACTTCACCTCTAGTGTACTATAGAATATCCAAATTGATATCCTATGGCACAACATTCATCATTGTATTATGATCTTTTTTGATTAATTAGTGATAATATATATTCAAATTAATTAAGCATAAAAGTTAATGAATTTCTATATATACCCACTTCCTTTTTGTGATGATAAAGATCTTAGCTAGATGATCATTTAATTTATTATATGTTCAAAATGTCAAGGGGGTCAAATGAAGGATAATACTATAAACTCACAACGGGACAGCTTTTGTGTACAAAAAGAAATTAAACAATACCTGGTTTGAAATTGTAGCTCCTTTTCTTTTCAGGCCATGAGTGTCATTCAACAGCTACATGGGAATAAAGAGAGGGAAAAATTAAACAATTCATAAAGCATTATCAAAATTAATATTATATATATATATACAACGTTTCTCCCAACCCGTTTTTGACTTCATGTAGCACTTGCAAGGAGAGCAATATGAAGCCTCACACATTACTTACTTTTTCTTCACTAGTTAATTAGCTAAAAGCTGAGAACCTTGTTATTTCTAATATAATGCCTTATTTCAATACTAATTAAATTAGTGAAATAAATATTGCAATAATTGCAAAAGAGCGTAAAGGCTTGATTCTAATAAATTGATGGATCCAATAAAGCGTGTATATATATACCTGACCCGGATCCTCAGGAAACACAGCATTCCTCTCTCCATGTATCTATAATTTCAAATAAATANAAGAAGGGAGTGAGTGGGGAGAGAGAGTGATGATTTTTTTTTTCTTTTTTAATTTTTTAATTCACTATTTTTGACCAACCATAAGAGGTGGAGCCATATAATATAGTATAGATATATGATATAGGTCATATATATCCATGGCTAGAACAAACTTATGCGTCTGGAAGAAATAGATATATAGTGAATTAGTGGTATGTATATATATATATAGGGGAATGTGAAAATGGTACAGTGAAGCACTCACACAGTGTTGATTCCTTGTGTTTTTTGATGCTTTGGCTAAGTAAGGAGAACTGAGAGCCTGAAAACCAACAAGGTAAAATAAAAAATAATAAAAATTTTGTAACATCCATAATGATGCCTAAATTAACAAAGTAGAGTTTAAATTTTGTAAAGATCTGTGAAATGAGCTTTTTTAATTACAAGACAAACATATATAGATGTTGAAATAGAGTTAAAAATGAAGAATATATATATAAAGAAGAATATTGTTGCTAGAGAGAGACGTGATAGTAAATAACATTATTTTATGATTAGGAGGAATTAACTTTAAGTGCATGCTCTGTTATATATGTGAATGTATCACTGACTCTGATGAATATATATATATATATATATATAATGTGGGTGTGAGAAGAAGAAACATCACCTCAATTTGACCTTGAAGGAATCTAATATATCCAATGGCTTCTAACAAGACAGAAGCTGTGTCAGTCTGCAAAAGGGAAGCACACACACCACCACAACACAACACCCCATACTTATGTCACCTTTCTCGTTTATTTCTTCAAGGTTAAATAAAATAACAAAAAAACACACACACAAAATTAAAATATATAAATAAATTGATGAAGTTTCCAATCAATGGAGGCAAAGGAAACATCAACTGTTCATGGGGACTTGTATAATAATCAAATTCAAAAACTTAAAACTTTGTTTTGATCCTTGAGATAATAGATTTCGTTTTGATTTTTAAACTTTTTTTTTGTTTTGTTTTAGTCCTCACGTTATTTAACTTGTTTCGCTATTAGTCTAAAATATGATTTCATTTAATTTCAGTCATTATCTCAAAATTGAATACTTGATCAAGATGATTTTTCTCACATACATGTCTTAAAAAGTGAGTTTGCAAAGAGAATATCTTTTTTCTTAAAAAATATAAACCACAAATTTATCTTTAATTTATGATTAAGAAGGACAAAATTTATTTTTTATCTATCAACTCACTTATTATGACACGTGTGAGAGATAAATCATTTGGTTGGTAGAAAAATATCGGCAAAAATATATAAAATCATGGTTTTGACTAATGGCGAATAAATAGGAAAGTTTGAGGACCAAAATAGACCAAAAAAGGGTTTGAAGATTAAAAAAACAATTCACTCTATTATTCAAGGACCAAAGTGAAGTTTTGACTAATTCAAAATATGGCATAATGTCAATCTTAATTGGTTTTAGTTTTTGTTATATCATGTATCTTTACCTTATATATTGTGCTTTGTGTAACAAATATTATAATATTGTATACTTGAAGTGGGGTTGTAATTACCTTTCCAAATGGGGAGACTAGCTGGTGAAGGGCTGTTATTCTATCACCTAGCTTCTCCTTTCTCACCTGAACACAGATTGCATATATGGGAATTTCATTAGGACATAAATCCAATTGATTATTTAGTATTTATATCTATGCTTAGATTAATTTGATCTCTCTTTTTTATTTAACTATGTGGCATGAGCAGAAAGAATATCACAGTCTTGGAGACACAGACAATCAAGAAAGACCACACACAACAAAACATTCACAATACACACAAACTATCTCTATCACACAGACAGAAAGACAGACACAAGATTTAGATCTTCTTGTGTGACATATTATATAATCATATATATTCAAAGGAAAAAAAAAAGATAAACATGTTTTTTTTTTAAAAAAAAAAATTTCTTACAGCTAGTTACTTAATTTTCTTGTGTCTATATCTTCGATACAAATTATATCGAAAAAAAAAATAAAGGAGAGAGTTTAATTATTCATTAATTATAGCTATATATATATATAGGTCATGTCACCTTGAGAGGAGTTTGGCTTGGAGATGGCTGAACCCTAGGCTTCTTATTACAAACTCCAGCAGAGGCTGTGGTATTATTATTACACTACAACACAAGAAATTAAAGAGAGATATATGAAAATTAAAATTAATAATTGAGTGAAATATATATAATAATTATATATATATATATGTATATGTACCTGATGAGATGGGTGATGTGATAGTTGATTCTTCCTATAATCTGGCTTGTTGTTGTTGTAAGTGAAGTCCAATACATTATTGGAATTAATTAGGCTAGTGATGAGGCGATGAGGGTTATTAGGGGAAGAATTAATGTTATTAGAATTAGTAATTAGTGGCATCATAATATTATTGTTTGTCCAATTATATGATGATGCATGATGATGAGATGCAGAACCAAGAAATTGTTGTTCATGATGATGATGATGATGGCCGTACAAGCTAATATTGCCACTTTGGGAAACCTCTGGCTTTACTACATCAACATTAACACAAGTATTAGCTCTTGAATTTGATGATGATGAGGTTGACGATGATGATGGATTATTACTATTATTAATATTAATATTATCATCAACAATAATCTGGTGATTCTGATGCTGATGATGATGATGATAATGATCTTCCCAATTTTCCAACTTTTTTGTCTCGAAATGACTCATGGCTCCCATCATTCTCTCTTCTTCTCCTGGTAATCCAGCACTGCAAAACATGCACACATATATATATATATATATAATCAATTAAATTAACCCACACAACATATATTTATTAATTATTAATACATCCCCTAAAAAATCCTATTACATATACATGTATCATGTATGTATATATATAATTTCTAATTTAAGCAAACCCATATGTTAATTCAAGATATTTTTGACTAAATTGAAAACGAACATATATATATAGTGAAGAGAGAGAGAGAGAGAGAGAGAGAGAGAGAGAGAGAGAGAGAGAGAGAGATGTATTACAAAAGCAT
This sequence comes from Chamaecrista fasciculata, assembly GCA_003254925.1. Lineage (NCBI taxonomy): Eukaryota > Viridiplantae > Streptophyta > Magnoliopsida > Fabales > Fabaceae > Chamaecrista > Chamaecrista fasciculata. Next base: position 41,200 of record QANZ01001647.1, on the reverse strand, counting down.
TTGGCTCCATGAGTGAGGGGATTCTTGGGGTTCTGGTAAGAAATTGAGAGGAGGAATAATTGAAGAAGAAGAAGAAGAAGATCCAACTCCAAGAGGAATCAAAGATGGTGGATGCTGCATGCTCCACCAATTAGGGTTTCCAGCCATCATTTGCAAGAAGCTCTATATAAGCTAATTGAGCTCCACAAAATTCTGGAAAGAAGAAGATAGGCTCTAGATTGATGATGATGAAGGAAGAAATTAAACTTCAAATCATCCAAGCTAATACAGATTCAAAAGAAACATTAATAATAATCTTTTCTCCTCCTACCATATATGTCTCTTTTTTTTCTCTCTTTCTTTCACTTTGTGATATATATTTCCTTGTATGTGCAACCAAACAAGGCTTTGAGTAAAGGCTTGAGAGTTGTGTCTTGCTTTCTTACTAGCAGCTGAAGAGAAACTTGAAAAAAAGGCCTTTGAGAGAGATGAGAGGGTTTTGGAAAAAAAAAAACTTTGCACAAGTGACTGTGTTGCTTTAATTTCTTTTTTCCTTTAATAATTTCTTTCTTTTAATTCATTTATTCAGTATTCTTTTCTCTCTATTCCTGCTTTTTTGCTTTATTATAAAGTGGGACAGAAAAGCTGGTGGCTAGTGTTATGAGGCCTATAAATTAATGGATACTAGGAGCCTTATTTCCTTAATTTAGGGTTCTACCTAGGGATTGTTTTTTCCCCCACTCTTTTTTCTTTCCTGGGTTTATTGGGGTTGAGGATATAGTGTATATATATATATTAGTATTTAATTAGGTCACTGCCACATGCTTTCTTTATTCTCTGCAGCAATAATTCACTTGAACAAACAAAATTACAGAATCTCAGTGCCTCATTAAATATAAATAAATCAAAGCACACAATGATAATATATAAAGGAATCTCCCAAGAATATAAATGAGTACGTGCTCTAGGAGGTGTCACAATCTATACTATATCAACAAACTAAAATTATTTTGGAAGACATTAATTAAGCCCAAGAATTCTTTTGAAATTAGTTTAATCATTCTACTCACTATTCAAATATTCCAACTCTATAAAAATTTTAAATCCAATTAAAAAGTGGGTTCCTCAATTTTTACACTCGATTAAAATACTTGGTGTAATTTTTCTGTCTAGTCAATTACACTACTGTTACTTTACATCTTTTGTATATATGGCTGGGTCCACGGTAATTACTCTCATTTTAACTGATTGCTCACTGAATTAATCAATTTTGTCATCACTAATGAACTCATAATTCATTGCACTCAATAATACACAGATATTCTCATGTTGTAATTTAAGGGTGTAGTAATGAGAGAGAAAGAAACATATAAAAAGAGAAAGTGTCAAAAAAAGAGAAAGTGTCAACGAGAACAAAATGTTGTTCAAAAGAAAATGAGAAAGAAATACTACACTCCTAAAATACTTCCATTCTCTAAATGTGTCCCACACATGCCTTATCCTTGGCATAAATTTGCTCAACCAATCAAGATACAAGGCTCATTCATCTTTCACCATGTTACTATAACGATCAAAAGTGTTTCACATACATAGGTAATCGTTCAAAGATATTCTTCACAATAATACTTGGGTAAATTATATTGGTAAGATCCAACCCATTTTCTTAGTTTATATACCGTACATTACATAGCAAAAGCAACTCATTCGCTTTCATATATTTTGCGTCCGGTTAATTATAAAGATGATAATTTAGACGGGTACATAAGATAACAGTCTAAATCTACTTATAAAAGATATTTGGTAAATACTAAATATTGAAAAGATACAAATCAGTAAAAATGTTGAGAAATTGTATATAGATATAAAATATAATTAGCTCGAGTCGTGTCATAAGGACACTAAGATATTTTGCAACTCTTCTAGTATTAAGAAGGAGGCGTTTATATGGTGCAAGGCGCCTTGATTGAGGAAGTTGCCTCTCTTTTGAATGTTTTGTTGGTTGGATGCCATCCACCTACCCTAGGATATATATTCTCTTGAGTAGGCGTCCTCTCTGGGCGTCCTCATTGCAGAGAGGACGCCCTTTGTTGGGTGAAGGTGTTGAAATGAGGTCTTTGGACAGTTATTCTATTCTCATTTTTTTTTATTTGTAACTCTTCCAAATTCAATAACCATAAAATTAAATGGTCATTTTAAGAAACAATAAAATCAAAAAATAATAATAATGAATATAAAATAGAATCTTCATAAAATAGCCCGATGTCTTGTCTACATATGCATGGGAGGGAGTAGAATTATTAGTTTTCAACTTCGATCATATCCAACGGTAGCTCATGCTTATGTGCATGAAACTTACATTTATATTTATTTAACTCTCCCCTATTTTCACAATTTAGCATATATACTCTTAGCTCTTTGTTAATCTAAGCAATGTGAGATTTGATAGACACACATACTCATAATTTCTAACAAAAAAAAAACAAATATTAGGTAGATACAAATATTGTCCCAACTATCTTATAATTGTCCAAAATGAAATAATAGTTAAGGTATTGATATCTGATGTCCTATAATATAAATATTTAATTATTTTTTAAATTTTAAATTTTTTATATTTAATTTGTATTACCTTTTACATTAATTTATTTTAGTTGATAGATATTTGGTATTAAATGTTAGATATATCTTATTTTTGAATTAAATGTCCTTTCTCTATTTTTAATTATTTTGGATATCCGTCTGATATGGGATATCAGACAGGGTAAAAAACATATATTAAATAATTAGATATATAAAAATATATATTAAATAATTAGATATAAATAGAATATAGATATTGAATAGAATAAATAAATATGAATACTAATACAAATAGTAATAAAAAACCTCGTTGCCATGGCAAGTTAAATATTTCTTGGTTTTCATCAAAGCTTACGAGAATTCTTTTTTGGAATTTTTTCCAACCAATTGTTAATAGCATGTTGAAATGATTAATAAATGGGTAAATTACACAAAAAGACCCTGTGGTTTGACCCATTTTCAGATAGGGTACTTGTGTTTTAAAAAGTGTCAATTTGGGGGCATGTGGTTTCCTCAGTTAGCAAATAGGGTCTCAGGTGATTTTTTTCATCCAAATTAACAGAATCAGTTAGAATAAATTTTAAGATGGACTGTTTTGTAATTTGAACTTTTTTTATTAAAACAAATTAAAAAGGGACTATTATGCAATTTGAACCAACTCTAGAAAAGCAATTTGAATCGTGGCTTCTTCTTCTTGTTCGCTGGTTCCTTTGAAGCAAGTGTTCTTCACCAAAAAATGCACAAAAAAAAGCTTGATGGGTTTCTTGTTCCTCAGAATCGCGGCTTCTTCTTCTTCACCAAACAATTCTCTTGATCGAAAATGTACAGTACCTCCGTTCTTGACCCAAAAACGAACGCCGCCGTTACCCAGTTGCAGATCCACGCGAATCACGGCCTTGAACCACCGCGGGAAACACCCACGTCCGCCGCCGGCCAGGTCTGTACAAAACTCGCCGCGAACCGCCACTTTCCGCCGAAGAACAATGAAGTTGAAACGCGTCTTCTCCACTGCTCCAAACCCAGAAAAGTGCTGGTGACATTAACGAACTCAGCTTCCGTCGCGCTGTTCACGAACCCAGAAATCTCCGCCGAGAACCACCGCTGGCCGTCCTTCCGAAGTTTCGCCTTCTTCCCCGATGCCTCCGACGTGTTGGACGGAGGTGGTTCGCGGTTCGCGTGGTGAAGGAAAGGAACGGTTTGGCTGAAGTCTGAATGAAGACGAAGAACAAGAAGAATGCGAGAATGAAGGAGGAAGTCTCTTATTTTTTGTTCAAATTGCAATATAGTCTTTTTTTAAGTTTGTTTTAATAAAAAAACGCTCAAATTACAAAACAGTCCATTTAAAATTTATTCTAACTTGGTTCCGTTAATTTGGATGGAAATGACTACTTGGGACCCTATTTGCTAACGGAGGAAACCACATGCCCCCAAATTGACACTTTTTAAATCACAGGGACCCTATCTGAAAATGGGTCAAATCACAGGGTCCTTTTTGTGTAATTTACCCTTAATAAATTGAATTGACCAAATCATTAGAAACATAGTCATCTCAGCAATAAGTGATATAAAATGCACAAAAAAAATCCACTTAATTAGATCAAGCAAATGTTTAATATATATGATATTTATCTTTCTGCACATGCAGTTTTATTTTAGGTATTGAAAGATTGTGCTACTATTTATCTAACTTTACTGTAATAATTTAAAATACTGATTTTGTTTTAACTGCAAATTCTTTTAGCTGTCAAAAAATAATACTTCTGGCATCATTAATTTGTAGTGTCCCCAAAGGTATGATTTTATCTAGTAACCCATGAGGAAGATAAAAATGTTTGTAAATTTTATATTCATATATGTATGTATATATGTAAACATAAAACTGTACTTACATATATATATATATGATTAAAGTTAAAATTTAATGATTATTTATGGTCTTTTTTATAATTTGTTTTATATATTCTCAAAATTACAAATAACATATGCAACTTTATACATATTCGAAATGCTGTATATAAATATGGTTTGGAAGATTTGGTATGACCCATAAGATATGCTGCCTCATAAAAATTAAACAGTCACCGATTTTAATTGCCAAAAAATAAATTAAAAAAAGAAAAAAAGAGAATTGAAAGAAGCTCATCATCATTAATCTATTTAAGCATTTGCCATCCATCAAAACACTTGTGTACGGAATGACCCATACATACAGAATATATAATGAGACCCAATTTAGGGCCCTGGAAATAAACTATATTTTGGATTCTGCTATATATATCATCAAAAGCTTTAACTTTTATGATAAATTAGAGTTTTTTTTTCCTTTTTTTGTATATTGTTGAATCATCACAAAGTTAGGTTGCATACTTGCATTTTTTTATGAGGAGCCAAATAAAGAAGTATGCATGTGAAGGAAGATATTGGATTTATTTGAGACACAAACAATTAATATTTCAGATGGATATATATACTACCGACCAGAAAATCTATAGACTTTACTGTATGTGCACTACATATATATTGTCCAAATATGGGACGCAACAAAAACAAAACTACAAAATTACAATTTATTTCCCAAACACCAAACATATATGTTAACTATATTTAAGACACTGTCACATTTCACATGGTATATTTGTACGTAATTCTTGGTTTCTAGCCGTAATGTAAATAAACTTTTGATTAGAGTAATAGGTATTCTAATTTTATGTTGAGTACATCATATATATATATATATTGTTTGAGAGTTTTTAACGAGGAAATGAATAGATATCTATTAATAGGTATTCTAATTTTATGTTGACAGTCTTAATTAAGTTTAAATTTTGTTAAAGATATTCTAATTGAAAGAACAATTTACTTTCATTTCCAGACCTTCTGATTGGGATTGATCCCCTAGTTAATTATACCTTAGGTTATATTTGCGAATTTTAAGGAGGATCATTAATGAAATGAAGTGGAATTAATAATTTGAGTACATCATATATATATATATATATATATATATTGTTTGAGAGTTAGGAAATGAATAGATATGTATTAATTGTTTGAAAGTTATCATTAATGAAATGACATGTTAGTTTTTTTAAAATATGTTTTGGATGGCTATAACTATAAGGTTCTTTCAATCAGAAACTTAATTTACATTTTCTTTTATATATATATTTGGCCTGATTTTTTCTTTTATAATTGATCATGCAAAAAAGTGCGTTTGATATTCTCTTTCTCTTATGATTAGTGATGTACAAAAATTTTGCCATGTGTCAAATATTTATTGGGGAACCTTAATTATAGCAAAAATATAAAAAATTTTACCCAACTCTTACCCTATAATTAAACTTGTTTGATCAAAAAATTGAATAAAACTGTGATCTTCTTAAAATTAGAAGGAAAAAACTATAATTCTAGTTTTCAAGATATTTCATTTTATCATTGATCTCCAATTTGGAGGGTTAAGAGAAAAATAGTTTTGGATGGCTAAAGAGGGCTTTGGGAAGGCCATCCCTTGCCATTCCACTTCCTCGTAAAAAATTATGGTGACATCTATGAAGCATGGGCATTTTATTTGGAGGATGTGTCGCCGTGTCAGACACATGTCTGTGTCTGACACCCTCACGACACACATATGACACATATTCATAAGTTTTGAATATAAAATTATTTTTTTCTGACTTTAACATGATAAACAATAAAAAATTATGACATATATGACATATACTATTAATAGATATTGTAATTATTAAATTTTTTTATCAAAATTTATGGATATATATGTCGTGTCATATCGTGTAATTTTAAGAACTTGGTGTGTCGGTGTATCCATGGCAGTGTCGTGTCCCATGTCCATGTCAGTGTCCATGTTTCATAGGTTGACATATTTAGTATTTAATTTGGCCATCCCATTCATGACCCGGACCCCATCCAAAAACACCCTTAAGAATTTGTTTGGAAATTATAATTAAGAGGAGAATTGAGGGGCAGAGAAAGGTTAAATCGGGTGTGGTCATGGATCTAATTGAAGGCCGACCCAACCCAACTATAATCAGTTCAGGTTTTGAGATCGATTCAAATTTGGATTGATGATCTATAATTGGGTCAACTCTCTGGTCTAGTTGAAGCTTGACCCGGCCTGACTATAACTAGTTCAAGTCTCAAGTCTGGCTTAAATTTGGCTCGACTCGACTATAACTGGGTCGGGTCCCAAGTCTCTAGTCCAGCCGAAAAATAATTTATTAAGAATAACGCATAGCTCTGAACTTGTTGCATTCAAACTTGAAACAATATTCATATGACCAACTATACTTGTTTGTTGTGAAACAAGTGAACCATTTTTTGGATTTGATTTGACCTTGTTTACTACGACTCCAACTACATAAAAAAAGTATTCATCAAAAGAAATTTATAATTCTATACTACTTATTGGCTTATTGCATTCAAACTTGAAATGAAAAAAATATAATCATAGTCAATACTTTGTGACCAAAAGTGAACAATTATGAAAAAATATAAGATTAATTTGAACCTTTTGAAACATCTTGGACCAAAATAAATTTATTAGTAATGTATTCATTGGATTGCAGACATCTTAGTAGGTGAGACAACATACTCAAAATTTTTTAAAAATGCTCTATATCAAATGCCAAATTTCTTAACATTTAGTTAAAGGTAAATGAACACCTATAATTCGACTACATTTCTTGGGGAGAAGATCCTTTGTAGTGCCACTGTAAAGAAAGAAATAAACACTTAGAAAGAAAATGTGTCAAAAGGTGTAGATCCCATTAACACTTTCTCTCCCTAACTATTCATATTTTCTCTTTGCACTACATTATAGTGACATTATAGAAGATTCAAAACTTATCTTCTTGAGTTTTCTATCTCTATTTATGATTGATTAGTTTCCATTTCTATTTAAGACTCATTATCCATAATTGATTTGATTAAGCCAAATTCATCTCTCTAGCTCTCTCACACACATTTTTTTTTTTTGGGTAAATTACACTTTGGTACCCTGTGGTTTGACTCTATTTCACTTTGGTACCCTGTGGTTTGAAACTTGACACTTTGGTACCCTGTGGTATTCTCCTTTAATACTTTGGTACCCTTTGGAGCTATTTTGTAATTTTAACCATAATAAATTTTGCAAAAATTACATATTGACCCCTAAATTTTTTTAAAGTTTTCATTTTAGTCCCTAGATAATATGTATCTAGGGACCTATTTGTAATTTTTTAAGAACTTTTTGGGGTCAATATGTAATTTTTGCAAAATTTATCATGGTTAAAATTACAAAATAACTCCAAAGGGTACCAAAGTGTTAATGGAGAATACCACAGGGTACCAAAGTGTCAAGTTTCAAACCACAGGGTACCAAAGTGAAATAGGGTCAAACCACAGGGTACCAAAGTGTAATTTACCCTTTTTTTTATGGATTCACACAAATATATTAATTACATGCTTAAACACTTTTGCTATACATTAAATTTTTGAACAATTTTTTTTTTAAAAAATATATGCACTAAAATATTTCAATTAAAAAGATAAATGAAATAGCATTTGCTTAAACATAAATAATCAATTAGAAGGCATTTACTATATATATAATTATATTTTTCTTACAATAATATAATCATTCAGAAGTGGTTGTCTAAATCTTGAAACATAAACGACTCTCTACATATGAAGTTAACATTGTTGCGTACGGAAGTTTTGGTCAAGTAGACAACTTTTCCCTTCTTGAAACCCTTTTTCAAATCTTTTTTGTATGAACAATGTTTCTCAGCTCGCATCACACACACTTAATTAGAATCAATGAAAAGGAAATATGACAACCTAGCTAGCTAACAAATGCAAGAAAAGCAAATGGCTTTACTTCAAATTATTGTCATCTCGCTTTAAAAGTTTAAAAGGTTTTGACTTCAACATATATATGTTGAAAACATGCATGGTGTAATGGATTAAGAGGAAGAGGTTAAGAAGCTTGTGATATGGATTTTGTTTGACCATTGGTCTTCCACTAAAGGATCAATAGTAATGAGAAAAATTTATGTCTCACCAACGACCTTGAAGTTAAGTGATCTTTGTGTGTACCTTTTTATCCATTTCTAACTTTTGGTTAATCATGCTAAAACATAACACAAACGATATAAAGATAAAGAAGGAAAAAAAGGCCACTTTTGACTCACTTCCACATGATTGATTTTTCTTTCATTGAATTTTTTTTCTTTTGGTCAATCTTTCATTGAAATTATCCATCCCTTTGTTATATCATGTTATGTATGTATAAAAATACGTTGGACATGGACCAAAGTGAAACTTAAAGTTATATGTGTTGAAGTTTGGGCCGTAGCCTACTAAGCCCATTTATGAACAGAACGCTAATTCAACCGAATACATAATGGACCCAACAAAAAAACCAATGCAAATGGAATTAGAAACCAATGAGTGGACTTTTTTTTTAAAAAAAAAGATTTTATCTTTATATGAAGATTTGCTTTGGATGGCCATAGCTTCAAATTAGATTGTGTTTTATGAAAAAATATATATATTTCTATTGACTAAATTTTCATTGAAGACTTTACCTCTTATTTTTATCATACAAATTAAAAATTATTTTTTAAAAAAATCAGATGTAATTTTTTTATCATTTATTGTATTATCTTTATTGTTTTGGTCTCATTTTATACGATCTTAATTTTAGAAAAAAATAAACATGTATAAGTTTATTATTTCTTGAATCTTGTTATAACTTTTGGATATAATAACGAGTGTCCTATTTTTTATACGCCTCTTTTTTGTTTTCAAAAGGAATTCTTATAATTAAGAATTTGAGATGTATGTTTCCTTTTCTATTATTTATTGTATTACCCTTTAGTATTTTAGAGTTATGTTTTCTTTATTTCTTTAACCTTGTCCTTGTTATATCTTCTTGTGATGTAAGCACTTGACAATGTTTGGTAATGAAATGTTTTTTTGACGGACAAAAACAAGTAATGAAAAAGAACTTTTTTTTTTAAGATAAAAATTAACAAAACTTGCATACTAAATGATAAATAGTCAAATGATAGATTTTTCATTTTTTTCCCATTAGTTGTAAAATTTAAGAATGATTCAATTGAAACCAGATTATCTAACTAAAAATAAATAATTTAAGATTGAAACTAAAATGTGTATAATTATGGTGGTAAGGAAACAAAGAAACAAATTTATCTCTAATAATTATTTTATACAAAATTAGGAAGCCAACCAAATTTGTATGACTAAACTATTGATATGTCCAATTTGCCCCTAGAGAATCTAACAAATGACTTTTTATACTCACTCTCAACCTCCAATGCTAAACCCTCTTCTCCAAAATTCTTGAACCCTTTACTCAAAACACCAGCCACATACTCATCCGCTTCCACACTGGATCCCCACCCACTCATCTTCATCATCCCATAAATCCTGACCGTCGATTCCTTCCTCCCAGCAGCAACAACGGCTTTGATCAAATCCACAAGCCCTTTATCCTCGCAGTCGATCTTCCCGCCGTTAGATTCCTCCAGCTCGACGATCAGACGGTCGATATCCTCCGGCGAGTTGTTCTTGGCGAGCGATTGGATAATCTGAGCGTAAAGAAAGAGATCGGCGGCGTATTCAGATCGGACGGCGGAGAAAGCGAGAAGAGCGAGAGAGGAGTGGTCTTGACGGAGAAGCTCTTTGAAGGCGGCGATGAGGTCGGATTTGATGAGGCGAGTGAGAGTATTGGAGATAAGGTTGGGATTATTGGTTTGGCGTTTTAGGGTTTGGACGGCTTGAATGGCTTCGATGCTGAGAATTCGGCCTTTCACGAGAGGAGTACGGTGGGAGCGAGGGCCGGCGCCGGACCGGACGACGGAGAGGAAGCGGCGGCGAGAGGAGGAAGGGGGTTTAAGGAATGTGATGGTGGGGTTTTGATGAAGAAAGGTAGAAGAAGAAGAAGAAGAAGCCATGGTTGGAGTGATATAGATAAAACAAGATAAGGAGGAGGAGGGTTTGAATAAATTAGTATCAAGTCTCACCTATAGAGTGAAAAACTTAATGGTATAAGAAATTTAGAGTCTCACCATAATTAATTTACTTTTGGCTAAAATTTCAAATTTATTATTGACGAGTCATTTTTCTATCATTAAACTCACTTTTGAATCCAAGTTAATCTCATTATTGATTGGTATACAAATAATACAAAGAATTATTATTAGACCAAAGTGATTTTTTGGTCCCTTAACTTTCACTCAAGTCTCAATTTAGTCCTATAACTGTTGGTCTCATCTTTTACTTAGGTTGTAGAATTGATTCCATATTGCACTTCTGGTCCCATATCATTAGGACAGATTACAAGATTAGTTTTATATCTTTTGATTAGGTTGCAGAATTAGTCTCATATCTTTGGGTCATATGCAAAATTAGTCTCATATATTTGAATTTGATGAGACTAATGGTGAAACTTTTTACGAAGAAATGAGACAATTTCTGCAACTTAACCAAAAGGTATATGAGACCAAAAGTGACACGGGACCAAATCTGTAACCTTTTGCAAAGATATGGGATTAAAAATGCAACACAAAATGTTATGAGACCAAATTGAGACTTGAGCAAAAGTTATGGGACCAAAAGTGCACTTTCACCTTATTATTATTATTATTATTTGGTCTTTTTTTTGGGGGGGGGGGGGTTAAGAAATTATCATTTGGTCAAGAGGAAGAATTTATGGCATCTTTGACATATTGGGCCTGCAGAAAATAAAAGAGCCCAGCATTTAGCTACTTTTCTGGTTGCCCTTAAAAAAAGAATGCTTTCAGTTTCGACCAAAAAAAACAGAGAAAAGATTAAAAAAAGAATCGTCGACAGCAGGATTCGAACCTGCGCAGGCAAAGCCCAACAGATTTCGAGTCTGTCTCCTTAACCACTCGGACATATCGACGCTTCAACAAAGGAAATTTTGCAAAATCATATATACCAGAATGTTCGTAATTGCTTGGTTTTTAGTCTTCCATTAATCAAAATACTGGATTACTCACATTCCTTGTATCATCAATACAAACAAAAGACACTTACACTTAACACTACAAGTGGTCATATATGAATAATGTACATATAGTTTGAAACATTGATTTGCAAGACTGAGTTTTGCTCCACTCAGCAGAATATATGTATATATATTTATTTATATATACTAGATTAATAGTGATGATAGTTTGGTGAAATAAGTTAATGTGAGTACTTGGTTGTTAATTAATTAATTCATTGATCTGGATTATTATATATATATATATACCTAAAGTGTTTTATTTGAAGAACGTGATCGAACGGATTCTCACTTTTGAGGATATGTATCCGATCCGATTCTGTTATATTACACACTGTTATTGAAAACACATGAATATATAATGTTGATATTTAGCTAACTATAACTAAACAAGATATATATATATATATATATGATATGGAGTTATTGCATAAGAATTAATTATTGTAAGCAGGTCCACTACATATATATATGTTGTTCAATAGTTAGGTTGCTATTATGATATATGAAAATGATCTCTTACAGGCTGTTAGTTTTGATATATGATTTTTCCAATGATCTTGTTTTGATGAGTGGATGACAAAACTCATGTTTCTGCAACTTGTTAATGTTAATTAATTTTAATCTGCTCTAAATTTTTAGTTTCATTTCCACTATATATAGTCTCACTCTCACAAGTCCGTGTATATATCTATATCTATACTATATTATATGTGTAAGAGATGTTTTGGTTGGTCAAAATTAATTTTATTTTGAAATATTAAAAGAGGAAAAAATAGTGGAGGGAGTTAAGTAACTATCCCTACTTTGATGACTAAAAAAAAAGAGGAAACTTATTATTTGGTCCCTCCTTTTTTACTGAGTCAACAGTTTGGTCCCTAATTTATTTTACATACATATTTGCGTGCCCTAAAACTTCTAGTCTATACTATATGTGGGAGGAGCCTTCTGGTCGTCCTCCCACTTAAACTAAGATAAAAATATTACATATAATTAAAATAAGAGAAAATTTATTATTTGGTCCATCTTTTTTTACTAAGTCAACACTTTGGTCCCTTATTTATTTTACATGCATATTTGCGTGCCCGTTAGGGCATGCAAAGCCCCTAGTATAAATATATGTATGACATGTGGTATGTAAAAGTGAAAAAATTTAGGGTTATACTCACTCTCGAATGTAATTGGTTTAAGGGTCATTTTGGTCCTAAATTTATGTCTTAATGTTCATTTTGGTCCATTATGTTTCAAAATGTTCAAATTGGTTTTAAATGTTGGCAAAATGTTTCATTTTGGTCCCAAACTATTGAATATAGCTCGTTTCAAGTTCAAACGTGATGAGTTTAAAGCTACATAGTATTCTCAAAGAATACTTTCTTTATCTAGTTGGGACCGTCAGAATTCGAGATCAAATCAGTCCTAAAAGAAGACTGCTCGTTTCATGGTCAAATAAGCAAATTTGATCATATTTCTCTTAATTCAAATTCGAATGTGATACAAATTCAGAGTTACGAGTTTCTCCTAACAAGTCCTTTTAACTTGAAATGAAAGATGAGACTCGAAAGAAATATGACCAAATTTAATAGTTTGGGACCAAAATGAAACATTTTACCAATATTTATGATCAAAATGAAACATTTTGCTAACATTTAAGACCAATTAAACATTTTGAAACATAATGGATTAAAATAAAAAATTAGCACATACATTTACGATCAAAATGACTCTTTTACTTATTTTATTTATTAATAATCACATTCCCAATATATTAATTTGTTAAATATTCGTCGTTTTCAAACTTTTTTCTATTATTAAGGTAGGACCATTTTAGAGGACCTGACTTAATCGTTAGAGAGTAATAGGACCATGTTTGGTTGTTGTTACACCAATGTATATATTAAAGTGGCAGCCATAAGATTTTATGTGTATTTGCATATATAAACCTTTCAAGCGTGGGGAGCAAGATGGGTGCATGTATGTACTAAAGTGATTCAACCTATTATGTGTGTGTATATCGTCATCATGATATTCCACAATTAATTCAAAGCTCATTAAAGATTTCCAACTATATATATTAAATTTTTAGTTGGAATCCCATCCACCTGGAGTCCTTACAATATGAAAAGACTAGCATCTTTTTTCTTAAATTTGATATATTTGCATGTACATATGTATAGTATTACCGTTAGTTATTAATTAATAAAAGGGATATGTTAGCAGGCCAAAAAAAAAAAATCAGGCCAGAAGGGGATATGTTTTAAAAAAGACTGATTGATTGAATAATTGAGGTTAATCAAAAGATTCATATTGATTAGCTGGCCCTAAAATCTCTTCTTCGTGAGAGAATTTCTCTTTGTCGTGAAAATTTTTCTGAGTGAAACTTTGAGTCGCCTCTGTCTCAGCGGCGGCGGCCCTCCCTCTTGTTATAGAGTTTGTGGCGATGGTGTTCTGGATCAGGGTTCCCATGATGGTGTTCTGTGGTAGCTAATCTGGACTAGGCATTCCATGATGGAGATTGTGCTCTAGGGCCAATCATTTTATATGTATGAACATATGTTTTGATTAATTTATGTGACCGCACCCGTCGTTAGGTGGCCAAAAATACCGGAATTAATGCACTATAGTGGTGCAATCCGAGTCGATCTCTCGAGGAACTTTTGTGCAAGGTTTAATTGTAAACGATACCAAGTTATCACTAATCGGGTAAAAGCAAAGAAAATTTGTTCTTTGATTGTTTGTCTAAGACCTAAAACAATAATTAAATAAAGCAATAATATTTTTGGGGTTTTTGATTAATAAGCAAAAGATAAACAAAAGCGATAAAGATAGATAAGACACTTATTGATGGAAACACCCAACAGAGGAATTGAATTCGGCCTTCCTAGCTTATAGAGATCGGAGTAATTACTTCACAAACCATTTACTAAAGTTGTCCACTACCGTTAAACATAGCAATTAACTCAATTATAAACATAACCAAGATAATCACTTCAATGAAGCTAATGGCGAGATAAAATCAAGAATTCAGGCAACTCTATAACTCAGAGAAACTTATCCCAATTATTAGTCAAACCAACTACAACTTATCCGAACGGATCATAATCAAGACAAGAATAATCAATACATATCAGAATCCAAAATCCAATCTCAAATTCATAATCAATATCAGAATTACAAGTTCTCTAACCAAGAAAAACTCAAACCCTAATATAAAATGATGAAAAGAGTAAAGTAAAACTCCCTAAGTGTAGAACCAAGCTCGGGCCTCCTCCAATCCTCTTATGAGTGTGGAATCTAGCTGCTCATGGAGAGAGATTCGGCTTCAACAAGCCTCCTAGCCTCCAAGATAGCCATGGATGAAGGTGGAAGAAAAGAGGGGATGAAGGAGATGGTGTCTAGATGTTCCTAGATGTTCCTAACGACGGGTGCGGTCAAATTGGCCACCTAACGACGGCTGCATTGGTTCAAAAGATTTAGATGTTCCTTAAAATTCCTAAGCATGCAAGACTTAATTTTTAACACCAAAAGAACAAGAAAGATGTGAAAAATTGATGAACAAAGCAAACGGCAAGAGAAAAGAGCAAGAGGAAAGAAATTCGCTTAGTCTGGAAAAACAGCCGCGAAACAGCCACGGCACACTCCCACGGCGGGTTGGCGGCGGTTTGCACTGGAAAAACCGCCGCGAAACAGCCACGGCACACTCCCACGGCGGGTCCCGCGGCGGGTTTCTCTGCACAGCGAAAATTAGCAAAAATAGTCCAGAAAGTGAGTTCCCAAGCAATTCTTTGAACCAAAACTTTAAGATGAATGGTTCTAAACAAGTTAAAACAAATAAAGACTCACTAAACACTAAAGAAAAAATGAAACAAAACAAACAAAAACAAAAATTGACTCCCTAAGACACGACAAAGGAAAACCCAATT
>QANZ01001647.1:7316-25045 GCA_003254925.1 Chamaecrista fasciculata | reverse complement strand
TTTTCAGTTTGGTCCCTGACTCGTCTCCAAACATCCTTGAGCCTTCCTCGAAGTAATTCAGCACTTTGGACTTCATTAAAACCTATCAAGAACATCGAGAAACTAAGTGAATTCTCAGGATAAAGAGGATCAATCAAGTAATAAAGATTAAACCCGAGAAAATCACTCAATTAATCACAAAATAGTCCAAATAATCATCAAACTTCAAGGCATCATATTTCATCATAAAAGGACATAAAGACATGCAAATGAATCCCAAATGAATATAAAATGCCCTAAAATGTCACTAAAATATATGATCAAATATGGTCAGATCATTATGGATGATAAATTATGTCGTTATCATATTATTAGCATGTTTACTGTGATAACAATCCCTGATTAATTATGCGATAATTATTCTAAAACTGTCCCTGGTCGATTATTCATATGGGAATGTGAATGAACTAAGACCCGCATGACTTCGATGTATGGAGATACATGCATACGATGCTTTACGAGAGTCATGGTGCAATTATGTAAAGGGTTACAAATTGCTGGACCGACCCGGAGAGTCCTGCATGGGTTTAATCATAAGCTAGTCTCTCCTGTACACCTGTCATGATGCCCTTAGACCTGAGGTCTTGACTATTCCGACGTTGTAGATGTCGAACTTTGGCTTAGTCCAACGTTGCCCATAACAGGGTAGCCATACAAGCTAGGTACGGGTTTGGTTGTTTACCGTGCTGAGGAATGTGGTTGACCAAGAAGGAATTTTGTCCCTCGTTGAGATGAGAGATATTTAACTGAGCCCCTCGATGAGTCTGTCCAAGGAATGTGTGGCCACATAGGGAAATGGGACTAACTCAAGGAATCGAGAAAGTTGTGGTTTGGAATAAGGATAATTTTCCCATGCCTTATCCATGACCAAAATATCGTGTGACAATAGGGATTATGACAAGGTGGTACTAAGGTTAAATCGGTTTTGTTAGAACGATAACTCACGTGTTTTGGGTAGTCGTGATGGCTTGCTAGAGTCCACTCTCGACTTGTAAGTCATAGAGATGGCTTGCTGCCAACTTCACGTGAGGCCTGCTGGGTCACACACGAGCAGGATCAAGGTACCATAGTGGGACACGAATTAGGGTTTAATTCGTGGGTCACTTTAGTGACACAATTAAGACATAGTTGAATGTCTGGGACATGAAGTCTTGTCTTAAATTAAATCTACGTTTGTGATATTTAAATTTGTTAGACAAGTTTAAATATATTAATTGTTAAATAGTTAATATGATTAATCTATTTACAATTGAATTCTTGTTTAAAATATTAGGGAATAATAGATTGGATAAGCCTCCTAAAAGTTAGGGGATTATTGATTTATTAAATTCTTTAATATTGGATAACAAGAAACCTAGAGGGTGACGCCTCTTCATGATTTAATTAATAAAATTATTTTGTTGATTTAAATCAAGGTTTGAATTTGAATTCAAGATTTGATTTTGATTTCAAGATTCAAGTCTGAATTAAAGATAATAGGGTAATATTTTAATTCAATATTATTATTAGGGAATTTGAATTCAAGATTCAAATTTGAATTAAAGATATTAGGGTAATACCTTAATTCAATTAGTTAGGGAAATTAATATGTTAGTTATAACTTCCTAAGAGTTAGGGTTGTTATTTTAATTATTAATTCCTAGATAAATAAAGAGGAGGATGGCGCATGGCTTGATCCAATGGGCAAGATTTGATCTTGCATTTTGGATTTCAAGATTGCATCTTGAATTTCAAATTAAGATATTAATGTAATATTTTGATTAGGAATTTAAATCCTCTTCACCAATGGGGATTGGGCATTCAAGATTTAGTTTCAAGATTTGATCTTGAAATTTAAATTTAAATTTCCTTTTAGTTTTGAATTATAATATTAGTGTAACATCATAATTCAAGATTTTAGGAACCCTATTACATTAATTTTATGTATTCCCTAATTTCATGAGTTAGGGAATGTGATTCCCTAACCCTAATGAAACCCTATAAATACACACACCAAGGAGCAAGTCGCATAACTCAACTCATTCAAAAAGGGAGAGAAAATTTGACTTGACCTAATTCTAGAGAGAGAGAGTCAATTTCTTCCAAGAGAGAGAGAGAAAGAGGCGAATATTTCCTAGAGAGAGAAAGGTTCAAGAAAACCCTAAAAGGTTTGGGGTTTGAGTGTGTGATTTGCGTCACTTTCTTGAAGATTCAAGAATTGTTCTTGAGTTTTTCAAGAACCGTAGATTGGTCCCGGATTCTCTTGGAGAAGAGAAGGAGGCTAGCACCTAGGTGTCTGCCAAACTGCTCGTGTGGATTACTGGCAGAGGAATGACACGTTCGAGTGGACTTCTTGGATTCGCAAGCTGAAAGCCACCGATTGATTTTCAGGTAAAACTCTTCTCTTACTAGAATAAATGCAAATAGTGGATCCTGGAAAGGGAATTATAGAGCATGCGTTTTAAAGGTTTAATTATTTTTTTATTTTTAATTTTTGCTTCTGCTGCGCTCGGCTCTATAATTTTCCAACATTCCACGGCGGTTTCTTGGTTTGGTCCTGATTTTTAGGTGCTCTTCTATGGCGTCGTCTCGTTTTATTATCTTATTGTTATTGCTTTGAGTTTGTTTATGTCTTTTTTTAGAACAACCATTGGGGTTTTTTGCCTTCCTGTTTGAAAGGGTTTGTCTCTTTTAGATGACTTTATTTATGTTTCGTGTTTTTTAGATGGTTGTAGTTTTAGTTTGATCCTTAGATCCGCTAACTTGACAGTTGATTATCTTGTCAATTTGTCTAAAACGAGGACGAGTCCTCTTGGATGGGTTGTAAACCCCCCACCTTCATCAATTGATATCATGTCTAGTGTTGTTGTTTATGTTAGGGAGGGATTGGCTATTTTTACTTTGTTTTCGTTTGTATTGTGCTTGACTTTGCTTTGCTTTTGAATGAATTATGTTTCAGGCCCAAAAAAAAAAATATTCATATTGATTAAAATGTTGGCAAAGTAATTTATTTTGTCCCCAAACTATTGAATGGGAAATAAATTTTTTGTTTGAAGTTCGAATGTGATGAGTTCAGAGCTACGTGTTGTTTTTTAAAAGTACTTTTTCTATCAAGTTGGAGTTGTCAACAGAAGAAGTCAAATCGGTTCTCGAAAGTCGGTCGTTTGTTTCATAGTCAACAAGCGAAATCGGTCATATCTATTTCGTTTCAAGTTCAAATGCAATGAGTTCCAAGTTACGTATAAGTTTTTTTTGTGTAGTTGGGGATTATCATCAAATGAGGTCCAATCTGACTCGAAAGTAGATTTGGAATCAATTTTCACAATCTTTTTTCAACTTTTTTGTCTCAACCCTACTTTTGAGCCTGATTTTATCTCATCTGCTAATGGTTCCAATTGAGCAAAAAAAAGACTGATTAAGAGTAACTCGTAGTTTTGAATTAGTCACATTCAGAATTAAAACGAGAGAGATATAACCAACTTTTCTTATTTGATCATGAAATAAGCAATCCATTTTCGAGACACGATTTGATCTTGTTTGCTAATAGCACCAACTGGATAGAGAAAATATTCATCAAAAGCAACACATATAAATATAATAGTTTTAAATTCTTCACATCGAACTTTTTCGTTGAAATAAGGATGCATTAGAAAAAGCAGAATCAAAGATACATAATCCGGTCAAAAGTTACATAAACAAGTCCTCAAAGCAAACTAGCCAATCCCACGAGGGGTTTTTATGCCAAACAGATCGGCAGCAAAATAATTAACAACAAAAGGAGGGCATAAATCAAAAATAGAAAAAGAACATCTATTCCTAAGCGCACTTTCAGCAAGTGCATGTGACTATATTTAATAGTTTGGAATTAAAATAAAACATTTTTTTTAATATTTTAGAATCAATATAAATATTTTGAAACATAAAGAATGAGAATGACTATCAAAATATACATTTAAAATTAAAAGGGCTCTTTGAACATCTTTTTTTTTGGTAACAAACAGAGATAGATTAAAAGAAACAGAGTTTACAATTGGAATGGAAGTTAAGGATAGGACAGGAAACGAAATTAAACAAATTAACATCACAGGAGCAAAGGGTCATGTCTAGATGGGCCACAAGACCACAAATATCCCTGCATAAAAGGCCCATGGAGGACGGGGAATTGTTGAGGCGCAGCTTGGGGATGAGGGTAGGAGAAGGCACAGCTAGAAGAAGGTCAGAGGAGAACCAACTGTTGCAAGCTTGAAGAAGATCTCTAATGAAGAGGATGCAGCCTTCAAGCTTTTTGATGTTTTTAGGGAATTTCATACCCGCCCAACAAACATTTTCGCCTGCAATAAAGACTCCAGCAAGACAAAAGTTGTGTTGCTCTTTTTTTCTCCAGTTGATGATACACGAGTTTCCAGGGGGAATATGGTTGATATATGAGGGGAAGATGGAAGACACAGGGGGCAGAGAGAGTGAGACAGTGTTGGTGGCTTCCGAGAAGGCTTGATCATAGGCCAGGAAATGACATTTGATTTTGGCAATGGCTTCAGCTGGAGAAGGAGAAGAATTATTCCACATTTTGGAATTCCTGGCCTGCCAAATAGTATCGAGAGTAATGAAGATCCACTTGAGGATTGTGAGACCATCATCAAGATGGGAGAGAGAAGAGAGTTGCGTTGCCAGCCAAGACGGAAAATCCGAGACGGACACCATATGCGACCTAAGGGAAAGGTCAATGCCGAACCAAATAGCACGGGCAAAATGGCAGTCTAGGAAAAGGTGTTTTAAGGATTCATTACAACAAGAGCAATGGGGGCAAGAAGAAGTCAGTGGGACATGGTGATCCACAAGGGTGTCTCCACATGGTAGGGCATTGTGGAGCAGCTTCCAAATGAACATGAGTATGCGATTTGGAAGCTTAATCTTCCAGAGCTCATTCCAGGGAACAGGAGCGAATGGGGGATGGTCGACGTGAGAATCCGAGAGGAGCTTTTTGTATCCTTTAGAAACCGTGTAAATACCCTCAGGGTGATCAGACCAGAGAAGTTTATCAGGTTCATTTGAAAGGGGTATGGGGATACCTTTGATTTGAGATAGCACATGCCACGGGTACAGGTCCTCCAAAATGATATGGTTCCAAGAGTGGTTGCCTGGATCAATGAGATCTTTAACAAAGAGGGAGTTTCTTTCCCCATTCCAGGGAATTGCCAGAAGGAACTAGTGATATCTATTTGATCTCCAGTGCCTATACGCCACTTCAGGGAATTGGTGATAAGGGCGGTATTTTTAGCAATGCCTTTCCAGCAGATGGAGTCAAGTGAAGTCTTGCGAAACTTGAGATCAGAGTTGCTGATTAAGTACTTGTTTTGAATCCAGCTACTAAACAGAGTGTTTGGAGAGTCTATGATTCGTCAGACTTGTTTGGAGAGAAGGGCCTTGTTCATAAGGCTTGGGGAGCGAAAACCCAGACCACCACATGACTTGGGGAGTCTAAGTTGACATTTTGGGAGCAAATGGATGCGCTTCTTTTCACCTTTGGTACCCCAGAAAAAATTGATAGTGGAGCTTTCCAATTTCCTGAGGTGGTTGGAGTGAAGATGGAACGAAGACATTTTATAAACAGGATCAGAGAGGAGGACAGATTTAATGAGGGTTGCCCGACCAGCTTGGGAAAGGAGGCGAGATTTCCAACCAGAGAGACGTCTGTCAAACTTGTCAAGTAGGTCTTGACCATTCCTCTTTATGCAGTTTTTCCCATCCACGAAGACCCCCAAGTATTTGCCTAAGGAGTTAGAAGTCGCCACATTCAAGGTTTTGGCAAAAAAACGTTTTGAAGACTCTAGGGGTATTGGGACTAAAAATTGCAGATGATTTGGAGAAATTGATTTGTTGACCAGAGATGGTACAAAAGCGATTGAGGATGTCCTTGAGGTTGTTGCAAGCCTCTTGAGAAGCTTTGAAACAAAGAAGAGTATCATCCGCGAACATAAGATGAGTAATTTCAGGTCCTCTTTGTGCAAATCTAACACCAGCTATTAAACCTTCATCTTGGGCTTTGTTTAGCATCAGAGACAGAATATTGGAGCATAAGATAAAGATGTAAGGTGATAGAGGATCGCCTTGTCTAATGCCTCTTTGAGGGAGGAATGAGTTGACTTTGTGGCCATTGAGGAGAAGGGTGTATTTGACAGTTGAGATACACTGAATGATGATATTGATGAAATGTGGAGGGAAGTTCATCTTTGTTAGGACGGCTTTGATGAAGTTCCAACTCAGCATATCAAAGGCTTTGGCCATGTCTAATTTGAGTGCACCCCAGTGAGTCTTGTGTTTTTTAGCCTTGTGAATAGTACCCATAATTTCTGAGGCTAGAAAAATGTTGTCAGAGATTTGTCTACCTCTTATGAAAGCATTTTGATTGGGAACAATGATGAGGTCCATGAAAGGTTGCATCCTGTTGGCTATGATCTTGGAGATAATCTTGTAGATTGAGTTGCAAAGGCCAATGGGGCGGAAGTCTTTCATAGTGGAAGGGGCAGGAACTTTGGGAATGAGGGTGATGAAAGTATGGTTGAACTCTTTGAGGAGGTGGCCATTATGGAAGAAGGATTGGATCATGTTAACGATGTCATGTTTGACAACTTCCCAATTGGTTTGAAAGAAGCCAGGGGGAAGCCCATCTGGGCCAGGAGCTTTGTAGGCTTTCATTTGAAAGAGAGCCTTTTTGATTTCATCTTCTGTAACTCCTCTTGAGAGGTTCCAGTTTTGAGCTTCAGAAAGCGAAGGAATGTTGAGATCTTGAAGGTGATCCAGGATATGGTCAAGAGAGGGGTCATTGGGGTGAGAGTAAGAGTCATGGAAGAACCTGATCATAAAGTGCTCCATATCCTTGTAACTGTTGATCCATTCCCCATTATTGTCTTTGATTTTTAGAATTCTTCCCGTGATCCTTCTCTTTTTAACTACAGAGTGAAAAAATTTTGTATTCCTGTCGCCTCCAACAAGCCATAATTGACGAGCCTTTTGAGCCCAGTGGATTTCTTCCATCTCAAGCAACTTCTCAATCTCAGTTCGGACTTCAAATTCATCTTGATGTTTGTCAGGGCAGAGAGAAGGGATATTGCTTTGAAGGTCCGAGATACGAGAATTGAGAAGCTTGAGTTTTTGGTGGATGTTACCGAAGGTGTTTTTATTCCAGTCAAGGAGCGAGGAGAGCGTATGGCTGATTTTCCTAGCAACAGAGAAGGCAAGGGAGCCATGACAGTCGGTAGACCAAGCAGAATTTATCACATCTTTGAAGTCTAGGTGCAAGGTCCACATGGCTTCGAAACGTTTGGGTCTGTATCTGAAGGGAGTGAAGCTTACAGTAGAGGCAATGAGGGGACTGTGATCCGAAGCAAGGATGGGAAGGCATTCGACATTGAAGTCTTGGAAGAGGTTAAGCCAATCTTCTGAGATAAGAACACGGTCAAGTCTTTCCCACACACAGTTTTGACCCTTCCTACCATTGCACCAAGTGAACCAGTTTCCAAACGGTTTGATGTCAAGAAGCCCACATTGATCAATAACATTTTTGAAATCAGTGGCGCCAGGGGTGGTGTTAATTTTACTGATTTTTTCCTCAGAGGAAGTAACTTGGTTAAAGTCCCTAATTAGCATCCAAGGAAGGGTGTTAGATGCAGACACCGATCTGATATAATTCCAAAAAGTGTATCGATTATTTGTTTCAGGAGGGCCATAAACACAAGACAGGTAAACCAAAGGAAGATCATTCATTTGCACATTAGCGAAAATCCAGTGGGGAGAGAGGTCAGTGATGTTACAAGAAACATTGTTGGACCAAGCCAAAATGGTGCCC
Source organism: Chamaecrista fasciculata (assembly GCA_003254925.1). NCBI lineage: Eukaryota > Viridiplantae > Streptophyta > Magnoliopsida > Fabales > Fabaceae > Chamaecrista > Chamaecrista fasciculata. The sequence continues at coordinate 17,181 of QANZ01001647.1, read as the reverse complement.
CCCTTTTTCCCTATTACATCCAGACCAGAGCAAGCAGAGAAACCTAGGTTACTAAGAAAAGAAGAGCAACAAGAAACAGAGCACAAAGTTTCACTCTAGATACGGAGCATATACTTCAAGGATTTATCTAACATGTGCCCTTAGAGCACATGTTAGGGCACATGTTAGAAAAACCCTTGTTTAGAAGAGGCTAAATTAACATTTTACATATATATAAAAAAGAAAAAAAAACATTTTACATATATAGTGAAATTTGTAAGTAACTATAAGTATGGAAGAAGCGGAATGTCGTTTTGAGGCCTAATGTCTAACGAGCAGATAGATGGAGTGAAGCCGTGAAGGTGGAAGAATGAAAGGCGTTTTGACGACGTAGGTGTCGTATAGCATACAAGTGCACGCTTTGGTACTTTTGAATCACAAACTCAGAGTCACAGTATCACACACAATGATTAAGATTAGATACGGGCGTGGTAAAAAGTAAAAAGTAAAACACTACCCCGACACTTACAGTTTTTACTGTTTCACTCACTTCATAGTTCTCTACCGTCTACAGTAAAATCCACGCCACACCATCATTTCTCTATTTTTAATCATTTACGTCCTCCCTCTGTTTTTTTTTTAATATATATATATATATACATGTTCAATAATTAAGTTTACTTTTTACGAGGTAGCTAAGTATTTTCAGTTAAATATATTTCTTTGGATTCCTTTTAAAATTAAAATTATTGAAACTCGGAAACATATTTTGAGTTACAAGGAGTATATAGGATCACTTGAAGTTGTTTCAAGCAAAACATCATTTCGTGTTCCTAACGTTTGCAGTGATTTTTAGTTATGCCCTTAACATTTCATTTTGTTCAGGCGTGCTCTCAATGTGAAACTAACATTTCAATTATGCCTCAAATTTTGGATATTATGCCCCACGCCACACCATCGCGTTGGGCGGCGAATCGGCGTTTGAGATGGAGGAACTGCTGTCACAGTGATGAGCAGTGGTGAGGACGTTGAGGAGAGAGGAGAAGAGGAAAGAAACATTATGCTAGATTGGATATTAATTTCGAGTCCGAGTGATTTTTCTTTTCTCTCTCATCTTGTGTGAAACCGTGAACCATTTTTTTCGATGGTCCATCGAATGTCGGGGTCTGATTTGAAAAAATGCTACACTTTAGTCCTTTCGGTCCACCATTTTGTAGGCAAAAATGAGTTCGGTCGACCAAACAAAAAATAACACCTTTAAAGTTGCATGTGATTATAATCAGATTTTCACGCTTTCCAAGGTAATCAGTGACATAATTTGACTTTTTTTTAAAGCAACAATCACATCCAAACACACTTTTATTATAATCAAATCACATCTTATTTTTTCCTACTTTTTCTAACTTTTTCTTCCATTTCTACCCCTATACAATTTATCAATTTCATTACCCTTCTATCTACCAACCACAATCATTACTTACCCATTTCAATAATTTCACACCAGATAATCAATTTTCATCCAAACACCAATACACAAATAATCAACTTTGATTATAATCATACTCTGATTATAATCAGAGCATATTTTATCATAAGCGCAAACGAATTGAGCCTAAATTTAATGAGATCAAGTGGTATTTTTTTAAAGAAGATTAATTAGAGTAACTTACTTTAATTTTTAGATGCAATCTAGATAAAAACTTTAATAGATAGAGTAATATTTTTTTCATTTTAGTCATTTAAAAAAGAACAAATTAATAATTCAGTCCCTGATAAAATCATTAAATTGACAATTCGATCTCTGAAATATTAAAACATATAAGTTAATTATTAAAAGATCAAAATAATATGCATATTAATCTTTTTCAAGCAAAAAAATACATATTAACTCTTTTTATGAATTAAATAGTATGCTTTTTTAATATTTTATTAATTTAAAAATATACTATTTTGATCTTTTAAGAATTAAATTATAAAGGTCAAAGTGTAAATTTGGCCGTATATCTTTTGCTCAATTCCCAATTTGGTCCCATATTTTTTTTGTTGCACTTTTGATTTCATATCTTTGGGTCAATTCTCAATTCGGTCTCATATCTTTGGGTCAATTGCAGAATTGGTCTTATATCCTTAGGTCAGGTGCAGAGAAGGTCCCATATCTTTACAAAAGGATCAACTAATGGTTGATCCTTTTGCAAAGATATGAGACCAATTTTGTAACTTGACCAAAAGATATGAGACAAAAAATGATATATGACCAAATTCAAACCTTTTATAAAGATATGAGACAAAAAATGTAACAAAAAAAATATATAAAACCAAACTGAAAACTAAGCATAAGATAGGAGACTAAATTTACACTTTGACCTATATATTTTAATTTCTCTCTATCTCCTATAATACTCTTTGATATTCTCTCCAAAGTTGTTAATGTATTACTATTTCTATATGATAAGAAAAAAAATGAAAAAAAAAGAAACTCAAATGATAGCAGCCCATTATATTTGTCAATTCACAAGTGTTTCAATTTATACCCATAAATTAATTAATCAAATCAAATAAACACAGAAAAACAAAGTCTGAGCAAGACAAGATATGTCAAGATCTGAGAAATTGTCTGGTAGTTTAGGAATCAACAAAACAAGGGTGTTCACTTATGTTGAATTGAATCCTTCTAGCTGTGCTTTTGACCTTTACAGTCATATCGTAATTTCATATGTCCCTCTCTAACGTGCGCCTTCTGCTTCGGCGCATCTTAGCCATTCGCCATTAATTAAAGTAATCATGGTAAAGTGCCAATTCTGGGAACACTGTGTAAAAGGTTGCCGGGGAATACTCAGCCACTTGTCGGTGCAAATACTGTTTTATTAATTAATTAATAAACATTTTTACGAAAAAAAAATTAATTAATAAACACTCTTAATCAATATTCTAAGTAAAAAAAAATCATCTTTATATACATTTGGAGAAAATATACTTTCAGTCCTTAAATTTATCCTAAAATTAAGATTTAGTTCTTAAACATTGAAAATATGCTTTTTGATTCATAATTTCTTACAAACTTCAATTGTTTAATCTCTAAAAAATTAATTAATTAGTTGATATTTGTGAAAAAAATGTATTTTCAATATATGAAGAGTAAACTATAAGGTCAAAGTGAAAATTTGGTCTCATATCTTTGTGTTCATTTCAAAATTGGTCCTATATCTTTATATCATGTGCAGAAGTGGTTCTTTATCTTTGTAAAAGGATCAATTAATGATTGATCCTTTTGTAAAGATATGGGACCAAATTTGCAACCTAACCAAAAGATATGTGACCAAATTGGGACATTTTGCAAAGATATGAGAGCAAAAATGCAACAAAAAAAATACAGGACCAAATTGGGAACTTAGCAAAAAATATGGGACCAAATTTGCACTTTGACCAAACTATAATGTTGGGGGAAGTTTAAGGACTAAAAAGTAAATTTTCTCATGTTTATTTTAGTATAATTAGTGTTTGAATCTCCTGGTTTAGTTTTGAAAATGTAAAGTTGGCTATAGAAAGGTCCAAGAAGGTTCTTTTTCCCTTATTTCTACATCAACAAAGCCACCTCCTTGGAGTTTCAGGGTCATGCAATACACTTTTCTTTCTTTTACTTTTTCCTCAGAACTCAAATCTAAAGACTATTTCATTGAGCCATTTTGATGTTTACACCGCCAGAACATGATTATTTCATGGAAGAAGTCTCTCATAAGAAAACTTCATCTTCTTCTTGTTCTCTGAACATGAAGGAAACAGAGCTGAGACTTGGGCTTCCTGGCAGTGAGTCTCCAGAGAGAAAATCAGCATGTGGGGTTTCTCTATTTGGGAAGGATTTGCAACATAATAATAATAATAATAATAATAATAAGGGCAATTTGCAGAATTTGAATTACAACCTTGTGGCTTCTGGGGCTAAGAAGAGAGGCATTGATGATGATAATGGGTTTTCTGGGAAATGGGTTTTCTCTGTGAGTGATGATGATGATGATGCATCTCAAGTTGATTTGGGTAAAGGAGCTTCCTTTTTCACTCCTATTGTTGGTTTAAAGGGTCAAAATATTAAAAATAATGATACCCAGAACACTTCTCAATCTGCTAAATCAATCCAGGATATCAAGCCTGAGGTTGCTCCCACAAAGTAAGTTCATGACAGAAACTGTATAAAGAACAATTTTCTCTTCTTAATTATATTTATTGTTTGTTCAGTTTTCTTTGGATATATATAGTTTGAAATGTGAAACTTTTCTTTTTATTGATACAGGGCACAGATTGTAGGATGGCCTCCAATTCGGTCTTTCAGAAGGAACACAATGGCCTGCAATTTGACAAAGAATAATGAAGAAGAAGAAGAAGAAGAAGAAGAAGAAGAAGAAAGAAAAAAAGAAGGATCATGTGGTTTTCTCTATGTGAAGGTTAGTATGGATGGTGCTCCATATCTCAGAAAGATTGATCTCAGAAACTACACCAACTATATGCAACTTTCTTCAGCTCTTGAGAAGATGTTCACCTGCTTCACCATTGGTATGATGATGTTCTAGTATTAATGAAACATGTTATTTCTTGTGATTCTGCATGTAAAGTTTGAATCTTTATTATTATTTTTTGGTGGGGTTTTTTGGAATTAGGTCAATGCAGTCCTGGGAAAGATGGCCTGAGTGAGAGGTGTTTGAGAGATCTTCTTCATGGATGTGAGTATGTTCTTACTTATGAAGATAAAGATGGAGATTGGATGCTTGTTGGTGATGTTCCTTGGGAGTAAGAACTAAGATCTCTTTCTTCATTCATTTTGAATCTTCATATATAGATCAATGTGTGGTGAGAATTAATGACATTCCTGATCTGAATCATGAAGTTAGGTTTTGGGTTTTTTCATTTGTGAACTGAAAATGATGTTGTTTTCATAAGTTTTATCTTCTAGGAGATTAAGGACTTTTACTTTTACACCTTTGGATCTTGATTAATCATCTTTTTAACATCAAGTATCTTCTAGCAAAATGTAATTGGGTTGGCTTAATCTGAAACAAATACTTATAAATTACTCATAGTTTAGATTCTATGGCCCCTTTGCTTAAGAATTTAGTGATCTTCATTTGGACTTGATACTCACTAACTTTAGATGACCCATTTCTAAAATAGGAGTTGGTCAAATGTATATTTATCATATTCCTATCTTTGTCTAAACTCTTAAAGATATATATATTAAATTTCAAGAGGTGAAACTTCTCATAAAACCATCCAAATGAAAAGTTGATCTAGTAATATTGTAATTGATAAACTTCTCATTCAATTCAACATTTTTGTTGAAAAAAAAAACCTCATTTTCATTGAAATCTTTTTTTTTTTTTTTTTGTGTTACCACAGGATGTTCATTGAATCATGTAGGAGACTAAGGATCATGAAAGGCTCTGAAGCAACTGGGCTAGGTATTGTTATATAACCATTTTTCTTAGAAAAATTCTACATCAAGCATTTGAGTTTTCAGCTGTTGGATCTGATAATTTTGTCTCGAGATTCATAAAACAAAATTGACAATTTTTCTTATACTAGTTCAGCATTTGTAATAGAAGACGGCTTAAAGATTTCTTTTTTCTTTACTTGTGTTGATTGCAGCCATGGATAAATCCAGAACCCAAAACTAATGAATGAAGAAGAACCAATTATACCTAAGAGGGACATTAATTCTGTTGATCCAAATCATATATGTGTGATATAAAGTTCAGTGTTTCTGGTGCATCTATAAACTGACATTACAAGTTTATTTATTTATTTATTTATTTTACCAATCAGCTATTTAAGTGGTAACATATTTAGAGAATGTTACAGACACACTCTGTTTGTTACTCTGTTTTATTTAATGCATGTTTGGATTCTTGTCACCCCAGAAAATAATTGTTTCTAGTGTCTCCCTCACTCTAGCTATTCTTAATAAAAAAAGATTCTAATTATTTGTTCTTAAAAATTAACCAGAAAAAATTAGTCATTTACCATTTACTAATCATAATTTATTTTTAATTTGATTTTTTTTTTAAAATTAGTAACTTTACAAATTTTTAAACTTTAGTCCCTATTGTGGTTTTTGAAGAATTGAAGAAACTTGATGTGAGTTAAAAATCATAGGGTTCACCAAGTCTTCATATTGACAAGGGGAATATAACTCATGATGAATTATAAGCTAACTCCTACCAATTGAATCATGGCTTTGGTCTCTAATGTTTGATTATGTATGCTTAGAGTTAATTAAATTAATAGATTACTAAATAGAAGTTTGAGCTTGAGATGAAAATATTTAAATAACAAATTAATCTTTCATTCGATTATTCTATATCTATAAGAATCCTAAATAAATTCTGGCCAAAAAAAAAATCCTAAAAAACAATATTATCGCATAGTTAACTGTTAAAGATTAAAGTTTTTAACATTTTCAACGTACAGGAGCTGGTTTAAAAACAAGGGTAAATTATATACTTTGGTACCCTGTGGTTTGACCCTATTTCACTTTGGTACCCTGTGGTTTGAAACTTGACACTTTGGTACCCTGTGGTATTCTCCTTTAATACTTTGGTACCCTTTGGAGCTATTTTGTAATTTTAACCATAATAAATTTTTCACAAATTACATATTGACCCCTAAATTTTTTTAAAGTTTTCATTTTAGTCCCTAGATAATATGTATCTAGGGACCTATATGTAATTTTTTAAAAACTTTTTGGGGTCAATATGTAATTTTTGCAAAATTTATCATAGTTAAAATTACAAAATAACTCCAAAGGGTACCAAAGTGTTGATGGAGAATACCACAGGGTACCAAAGTGTCAAGTTTCAAACCACAGGGTACCAAAGTGAAATAGGGTCAAACCACAGGGTACCAAAGTGTAATTTACCCTAAAAACAAAAAAGAGAGTAAAGTATCAATTTTGTCCTTGAAAGAACATTAATATGACAACCAGGTTCTTAAAAGATTGAATATACACAATTTAGTCCTTGAAAGATTAAAATATATACTATTTAATTCTTGAAAAATTTAAATAATATATTATTTAGTTCATGAAAATGACTAATAACTAATAAGCATATTGTATTTCAATCTTTGAGAGACTTAATTGTAGCTCAGTGATATTCAAGAATCAGATTATTAGTTTACTCAAAAAATAATAATGAACTTTCTCTATTAAAAATCATTAATTTCTAAAAGAAACAAGAACTTTATTCAAAGAGTACAGCAAAACTTACAATAAATATTATTATAAAACAGCAAATACAATAGTACATACTACAGAAAATGAGAATCTCCACAGTTTTTGTGCTGAACTAGTGGATAATCAATCAATAAAAGCATGATTCTGAATTGTAAATATATAAAAGCATGAATAATAATATGAAGAACTAATTAACGAGCAAACCGTGATGAGGTACGTTGTGAGGATGATCTTGGAGTTAAAGAAGCATGAGAAGAGGAAGCTCGATGCTTATGCAAACGATAAACGATGTAACAGAGCATGAAAAAACAGAAAAGTATGAGTACGAGGATCAAAATTGAGATAACAAATCCTGGGATTGGATTAGAATTAGAAGTATTGGTGCATCGAAAAAAACACAGCCCCATGATGAAATTGAAAGGAAGGAAGGAATGAGCAAGAGTTTATTTTATTTGGTTTTGACCCAAATAATAGATCGATCGTAGAGTCTCTCTGTTTGGATTCCTTTATTCTATTTTAAATGTTTTTTCTTTCTTTTTTTCTATGAATGCAATGCAAAGGTCTCTATGAAATTCTTGTCTTCAATTTAGTGTGTTTGGTCCCTCATTTGTCAATTAAAGAATATAACTCATCAGTATTCCCCTTCAAGCAACTGCATTTTTAAATATATATATATATATATATATATATTTTGTCCTTGAATATATATATATATATATATATATATATTAAGAAAACTTACTATTTATCCTTGAATTAAGAAAACTTACTATTTCAATTCCTAAATAATTGAAATATACGATTTGATGCTTAAAATATTTCAATTATAAATAATTTGATCCCTAGTGATTATTCGGTCCCTGAATTTAAACTAATTTTATATTTTTTTATTCCTGAATTTGTACTAAAGTTTTACTATTTAGTCCTTAAATTTATACTTTTTGATCCCCGAATTTGACCTAGGGACTAAATCGTTGACAAATGCAATAATTCAGGGTTTAAGTAATATATTTTGATTATTTGATGACTGATTAGTTGATCTAATGCAGATTCAGGGACCAAATAATACTTTTTTTCTTTTCCATATGAAAGAAAATGCTCAACAGAGTTATAAAAGTTTGGCAAAAATATATATATATATAACTCTGTTGTGCTCAATTTTTCAATTTTACTTCAAATTTCAACTTCTAAAGTTTTATATTTGAATTAAGGTCAAAGTATTATTTTGGTCCTTCAGTTGTGCTCAATGTTCTAAATTGGTCTCTCAATTATTTTTCGTTCCATATTGGTCCCTCAATTTTCCAAAACTTGGCATAGTTGGTCCCTCAAACGTTTTCCATTCATTTTTCCATTAAAAAAAAGAAAAATAAACTTTCATCCCCCCAAAATTTTATTTTTCATTTATTAAGGTCCTTTTCTTTTTATAATAAAATCAAAACGTAAGAGAAAGAAATAAATTAAGATTTTAACTGAATTTGCCCAAAAACAAAACTTCTCTCTCTTAGATTGGGATTCAAGAATGAAGCAATCACTTGAAATTGGGATTCAGACCTCGACGGCTGCGTCTCCGACTTCGGATTGACGCCAATGATGAACTCGCTGGCCACCATGTCCAGATCCAACGGCTACCGCGCTCCGAAGGTGACGGATTCCCGGAAAATCACCCAAAAATTCGACGTGTAGAGCTTCGGAGATGAGACAGATAGCAGCAGAAGAAGCTACTCCAATGGCGAGAAATTTCATAGCTCTTCTTCGCCTACGATCTGAGATGAGACAGACAGACACTCCCGTTTCATTTTGTTTCGCTTCGAATAACCGAGAGAGAGAGAGAGAGAGAGGTTGTGTTTTTGGAGTTTGGACAAATTCAATTAAAATTTTAATTTATTTCTTTTTCTTATGTTTTGATTTTGTTATAAAAAGAAAAGAACCTTAATATAAGAAAATAAAACTTTTGGGGATGAAAGTTTATTTTCCCTTTTTTTTTAACGGAAAAATGGATGGAAAACGTTTGAGGGACCAAATATGCTAAGTTTTGAAAAACTGAGGGACAAATATGGAACGGTAAATAACTGAGGGACCAATTTAAAATATTGAGCCTAACTGTGAGACCAAAAAAAGGACTTTGGCCTTGAATTAATTATATCATTTAACTAACTTCTAATTATTTAATCTAGGGGTGAGCATCCTAACCCGCGAGCCCGTGAACCCGCAAAAACCAACCCAACCCGTAGTCACGGGCTGGGTTGGGTTGGGTTCGCGGGTTGGGTTGGGTTCAAAATTCTCAACCCGCACACTTGTGGGTTGGTCTGCGGGTTGGAGGTTTATGAACCCAACCCAACCCAACCCGCGAACCCGCAAATATATATAATATATATTTTTATAATTAATTACTAATATATATAATATATTATAGAGCAAACTAACAATTTAGTCTTTGAAAGACCACTGAGCTAACAGCTCGATCCTTGAAAAGATTGAAATGTATAATTTAGTCCCTAAAAGATCAAAATGGTATACTAATTAGTCCTTTTTATGGACTAAATAATATATAGTTTTAATCTTTCAGGGACTAAAAAGTATACCATTTTGATCTTTTAGGGACTAAATTGTATATTTCTATCTTTCAGGGACCAAATTGTTAGTTTACTTTGTGTTATTTTGTTGTTT
>QANZ01001635.1:115005-136900 GCA_003254925.1 Chamaecrista fasciculata | reverse complement strand
AATAAAATGATTGGCCCTAGGGCACAATCTCCAACAAAACTGTCAACACATCAACTTATTTCATTGGCCACTTATTTTATTATCTGAGTAGTTAAGTTCCTCTTAACAAGATTGCAAACCAATAAAAAGAAGAAAACAACTGACATTGCAACTAAACTCACTCAGACAAACAACTTAAACAAATCTTCAAACTTAGACATTTTAGTCACTTTATTTATATATATTTCTTTTTCTCTTTTTTATTTAACAGGGAATGATAAACCTTCCTTGAAATGTCACTCACCTTTTGACGCGAATGACCACAATTGTGATGTAGGCACCTGGTTACTCAGCAAGTCACTTATTCAAGGTGCTTCGCACACTCATACCTTTAGTCACCGTTTGACGCAAGAATTTAAACATGGGACTCATGAATACGGCTGGTTACTAAGCAACCTCAAGCAGCGGAGTGTTTTATTACCACAAACTTATTTCATTTATTTAAATATTTATTTTTTTCTTGAACTTAGTTAGCAAAGCCAGGACTCTCACTCTCTACGGTCCAAAATTTTGTTTTTAATAAGCCAATTACTCAATAAATAAACTAAATTTCCAGCACAATAACCTAACATATCAACATTCTTGAATTACACCTAAGAAAAGCTGATAAGCCAATTGTGTAAAAAGCTTTTTGGAATAAGACTTGAAATAAACCTTATATTAAACCTCTAGCTATCAGTATCAGATAAAGTTCTGTGCAAAAATAAACAGCCAGCATTACGAAAAGTCATCATTAATACCTAAGCTACACACCACACAGACAAACACAAAAGACAAGAAAACATAAACCCCCCCCAGACTTAAGCTGAACATTATCCTCAATGTTCGACATATATCCATAATCAACAGAAGGGCTAGGGGATATGTAAAGAAAACAGGGCGGGAAACATGTGAAGAACAGATCACATCACAAAGGCTGTAAATCCAACATCATCATATTCCAAATGAAGCAAAAACAAGTGAGTATCTAGACAACACACAGACTCCTAAGCAAATAGTCCTAAGAACAAGAGCACACTCAAAATATAGATACAACACAGCAAGTCTGACTCAGTCAGTCAAGCAAAAATCAATAAAGTATAGACTGAACCAGAAATAGAAGAAATCAACATAACATCCCTCTAATCAGTCTCTGGTGGTGGAGGGTGTGTAGAACTGGCCAACTCTTGAATTTGACGATGTACATCCTGTTGGCCTTCATGCAAGAACTGGAGGTAGGCCATAATTTCTTCATGCCATGCAAAACTACCAAAAGTGAACCAAGTTGCTCTTCATGTGCTCCGGCATCTAACATGCTAAAAAGCAAGGGAAACCTGCTGAAACACAAAAACACTAGAAACACCAAAATGTAAAAGAAAAGAAAACAAAGGAAAGAAAATAACAAAAGAGAAAGGGATAGAGGAAAGAAGGCTCTAAACGCCTTCTGAGAAGTGCTCGTTTATAGTCTTGAGCTTGACTCTTCATTCCCAACTCATGGAGGCTCAAACGGGTGGATTGTAGATGACGAGCTAGTGAAGTTTTGCATGCTTTGAACAGTGTCACTGCATCCCCCAAACTTATCTTCAGATTTAGGTGAATTCACCTCCTGTCTTGCTTTCCATGGAGGTTTGTACTTGTCTTTTTCTTTCTTCTTCTTAACCCCTCCTTTATCAACTGTTATGCCCACAGCTGACTCATCCTCAACGACTACACTTTGGTACTCTCTTTAATATTTTTCATCATCATATATATATATATATATATTATTTTAATATATATATATATTTATATATGTACTAGTGTGCTTTGGATGAATTTAAATTTAATAATAATTATAATTTTAAAATAAATTGGAGTTATTTTAATTATATTTTATCGTAAAATTTAATTCGTATGATTTTTATTTTAATTGTAATTTTTTTAATTTAAAGTTGTGAGAAGTTAATATCATCTATTACTTTCTCTCTCATTATATGTCCACATATTTATTTTTTTGTATTTTTATAATTTTTAATTAAATTATTTTTTTACCGACTATAAAGATCCTCACACACACATATATATATATAATAGTACAGATTAAAAGATGGATAATCGGAATACCTCAAAGTAATATATATATATTATTTATTCAAAAGAGTTTATTTTTAATTTAATGTTAAAGTTATCTATAATAAATTTTTTTTTATCTTGTTGTTTTGCTTTCTTTCACACACATATATATATATTTATTAAGAAAATTTAAATGATTTATTTTTTAGGATATTTTGGAGTAACCAGACATTACAAATTAAAAATATAAATAAAATAGATTGAATATATATATATATATAACCTCTAAATGCTCAATTTAAAACGAAATGACCCAAATAGGCCCAGGATATTTATTATTATTTTGGACTCGGCTATTTAACTTGGTGATTTCATGAATAAGTAAGCCCAAAGTATCACGGTTGATAAGGCCCATTTTCACAATTAAAGGAATCCCACATCGGTCACGTTAGCGCACACAGAAAAGTTTAAAAATGAATATTTTCATCAAAATTGCACCGGCTGGTTAGTAATGGTACCTGTATGAACCCTATTGACTCTTTGGAGTTGGAGGCTACATTAAGGGACATCTGTGTGGGGTTCAACATGGATGGTTCTTTTGGCTTATCAGAGTAAGGTTCGGTTACTCTCCTAACTGTAGCCTATATTGGTGCCTGCCTGCAGGGCCTTTTTATTAACTAATTTATTAGGGTTAAATACCCATTTTGCTCCTCAAAATATGAGGTCTGTTTCATTTTGGTCCTTAAATACCACTTTCAATTAATTTATTTAGGTTAAATACCTGTTTTGCTCCTCAAACTATGGGATCTGTCTCATTTGGCTCTTCAAATACCCTTTTTAATTAACTTATTTAGGTTAAATACCCAATTCTGTCCTCAAACTATGTTTTATTCTGTTTTGGTCCCTAAAATGTGATTTCATTTGGTTTCTACCGTTATTTCTAACATAATGTTCCTACATGGCTATATTTTTATAGTTAATTAATATAAGAGGTAAGGTATCCGCAACATCCTCACTTGGATAAGGTTGGGAATGTAGTGAAGGAGGGAGACCCTTCTTTCCCCGACAACAGTCCTAGGGTGTGGCTTGGTAGAATTAAAGTGAAGGCACCTTCGTGTTTAGTATCATGATCACTTTAAGTAAGTAAGGTAAAGACTTATCTTTAGTAAATATAGTATTGTTCTATTGAGTTCAAATCCCATCATTTTAATTTTATTAGTAAATAGGGGTTATTATGAAAAGAAATAAACTAGCTAAGGACCAAATTGTTATTTTAGCCTAAATGCATATTATATTCCTTCATCATTTCTATTCTCACGTTACATCGGAGTTAATAAGGCATTAAAGTCATTGATATGTACACTAATATCTATTGAAGTCTAATAACCCAAATATGGTAGTTTCATGAGTTTTAAAGGCAAATGAAATTAAAGGGATATAAGTTATATAATAAGGGAGGTGAAGGGCATACGGATAGGAAATTGTAATTGCATATTTAAGGCATTTGAATAAGGAGCAATAGAAGGGAGTTTATATATATATATATATATGTTGAGGTGGACACGCATGGGGGAAGATGGAGAGGAGATATTGGGAGATAGATATGAGGGAAAAGAGTGAAGAGACGCATGAGGCAAAAATTAGAGAAGAAAGAGAAGACATATACTAGACATATTTTTCATGAGAGGAGCAACACCTCATTCTTTTCGATCCAAAATATTAGAAAGAACCATTATTCCCCTTGAGCTCTTTAGAACATACTTTGTTTTACAATATTTTAAGTCTTTTTGTCTTGCCCATTTTTTACTTTAAGTGCTTTACTTCTCCCCTATTAAGATCATCTTAGGGATTGTTCCCTATTATTTGTTGTAATGTTATTCTTTATATTTGTTGTTATTTTACTCTATTTCTCTTGTTTTGCTCTGGACCTCCCAGCATAAACCTATCCGTTACCGGAACACATAGACAGTTAAGGTGGATTATTTCTCACTCATATAAGCCATAATAAGCAAGTTGTCAAAGTGAGTAAGAAAATCTTCATTTTTAGTCACAAATTAGAGATAAATTTATAGTTGATTTTTCTTTTAAAGAGCTATAAGTGTGAGGACCAAAATGAAATAAATATGAGTGTTTGAGGAATAAAATATAACAAATGTGAAAGTTTGTAGACCAAAACAAAAAAAAATGAGAAATTTTGAGGATTAAAACATAACAAAAAATTGTCTGAGGACCAAAATGAAACTAATCCCCTAATTTGAAGACCAAAAAGACTATTTAACCATTTATTTTAATAAGTTGATCATGCATGGACTCTCTCTAAATATGTCTGTAATCATCACATAATATTAGGATAAATTACAGAAACTAATCCCCTAATTTGAGGTTTTAAATCTTGAATTTTAAAATAATTGAAGCAATTATTGTATACATGATTATTATGGATTATTTTGGCTATCATTTCTTTGATATGTTTTTATTTTCCATTTATATAAAAAAAAAATAAAAGCAATCTATTAAATTTCAATTAATTTCAGCTACATAATGACATGTAACCTAACATTAATTAGAATTGGGTCTAATATTAGAAAACACTGGGTCTTCTTTCTTTTGGAACTATTATTATTATTTTCTAATTATTTATACTATTTTGTCATCGTTTATTAATTAATAAATTAACAAATTGTCAAATTGGATTACTACACTTTAACATAAATTTTTAAAATACTATTGGCAATTCTCATGCATATTGCACTGTGACTATATATGTTCAGTCTTGACCTGGTCATTAATTAAATTTTCTATATGGTAAAATCAAATGGTGACTTTTGAATATTATATATTGGAGTGCGTGGTTTTAAAATATATAGGCCATAAGAAATTTTCTATACTTAAAAGTATACCAAATCCACACATTAAATAAAGTTCCAACATATTGACCTTTTTTTAGTCAAGTATGTATCTTCTTTTCTACAAACTTATAATCCACTTTTTTTAGGTGCTCAAGTAAAATATACCAGTGAATCTTATATATAAATATATATATATATATATAAAAGTAATACATGATGAAAAAATATTAAAGAGAGTATAAAATATGAAGAAGCTAATAAAGAAATATTTGTATATTTTACAGTTTTTAATATATATATATATATATATATATTAAAAGATGGATAATCGAAGTTATATATTGTTGTAAAAAATAATAACAGTATATATATAGATAGAGATTTATTTCATTTATTCGAGGGCTAAATAGTACTAAAATTCACTGAGTTATAGGTTAAAGGCAAAAATAATATTTTTAAGTTTTAAAATTTGTTAGAGAAATTTCCTGAATTTTCAATTGTACTTATTTAAAATTTCTAAGTTTTAAAATTTGACACACAAATCTCTTGTGCTCGAATAAAATAGTTGAAATCTTAAAATTGGATCACATTTGCAGCCAAGACTGAACTCAAAAGTTTAAAAGAATCTTAAAGAATTTAAACATGACAAACAAGAGCTACGAATTTATGGTATACTCAATGACTTCTCTTGTTTGTCAAAAACAATATACTACCTCTAAATGTTCAATTGAAAAATAAATGACCCAAATAGGCCCAGAATATTAATCATTCTGGACTCGGGTTATTTATTGGTGATTTCATGAACAAGTAAGCCCAATAGCAATGTGCATAAAATTGGCTCAAACTATCAGGCCCATTTTCACAAATTGAAGGAAGTCCCACATCGGTCACGTTAGCGCACACATGATATTTTATAAATGAGTTTTTTTCATATAACACTCAGCGGCTGGTAGGAGGAAGTGCACCTATTATGGAACCTATTGACTCTTCGGGGTTGGAGGCTACATTAAGGTAGAGGGTGAGTCATTAGTGGCATGAGATGTCATGGTTCATCTGTGTCTGGTTCAACATGGATGGCCCCTTGTCTTATCAGAGCAAGGGTTTGAGCTTACTCTCTCAACCGTAGCCTATAGGTGCTTGCCTGCAGGGCCACCCTTTTTAATTAATTTATCTAGTTTAAATACCCAGTGATTTGATTATTCTTTGGTCAAACTGCACTTTTGGTCCTATAACTTTTACTCAGGTCTCAATTTGGTCCTATAACTTTTTTTTGGGCACTTTTAGTATCTTTGCAAAAAGATACAGATTTGGTCCCGTATCACTTTTGGTCTCATATCTTTTGGTCAGTTGCAGAATTAGTCTCATATCTTTGCAAAAAGTTTCACTGTCAGTCTCACTTGATTTAAATATATGAGACCAATTCTACACTTGACCCAAATATATGAGACCAATTCTGCAACTTGACTAAAAAATATAAGATCAATTCTGTAACATGAACCAAAGATATGGAATCAAAAATGTAACATAGGAACAAATCTACAACTTGAGCAAAAGATATGGGACTAAAAGTGCAACAACAAAATTTTGAGACCAAATTGAGACCTTAGCCAAAGTGTTGAGACCAAAAGTGCACTTTAGCCATATTCTTTTAAAGAGTTATAAGTGTGACAACTAAAATATAACAAATGCGAAAGTTTAAAGATAAAATTGAGAAAATTTTAGTATTAAAACAGAACAGAAAATAGTTTAAGGATCAAAATGAAGCTAACCTCCTAGCTTGAGGACCAAAATGATTATTTAACCATTTATTTTAATAAGTTGATCACGCGCCGTCATAGTACTAATTAGTAATTACAACATCTTTTATTTGTACTTCTCCCATGTCGTCATCAACTTTCTTGATAAAATAGTGATTCCATTGATTTTTTTTAAAGATATGAGTTCAATTCTGCACCTAAGCCAAAGATATAAGATCAATTCTGTAATCAATTCATAGATATATGGGACCAAATGTGCAACAAAAAAAGATACAAGACCAAATTGTGAACTGAGCAAAAGACATGGGATTAAATTTACATTTTGACCTAAAATAATCAAACTTTCTCTTCCAAAAATTATTTGGAGAAAAAATATTTCTTACAGATAAATATTAGATATGGATATTTTCCAAAATCATAATATACTGGGACTCTCCCTAATCCCTATCCATTATCGATTTATTGCACGATAATTAATTTTTTATAGATAAATTAAATTTAAAGACACGTAAAAGTGTATGTAAATTTTTAAATTATTATAAATAAAATTGCATAAAAAATTGGTCAAATTTTCATTTTGGTCCTAAATGTATGTTCTAATGCTCATTTTGATCCTAAATATTTCAAAATATTCAAATTGGTCCTAAATGTTGGCAAAATGTTTCATTTTGGTCCCAAACTATTGAATTTGGTCATATTTCTCTTGTCTCTCATTTCAAGTTCAAATGACTTGTTAAGAGTAACTTGTAACTCTGAATTCATCATTCAAACTTGAAACGAGAGATATAAGATTAATTTTGTTTGTTTGACTATGAAACGAGCGCTCTACTTTCAAGACGATTTGACCTCGTCTTCTTACAGCTCTAACTGGATAGAGAAAGTAATATTGGATAACAATACATAACTTTGAACTCATCATATTCGAACTTGAAACAAGATAAATATATTCAATACTTTGGGACCAAAATGAAACAATTTGTCAATATTTAAGACCAATTTGAATATTTTGAAACATAAAGGACAAAAAAGAACATTAAGACATACGCTTACGACCAAAATGACCCTTTAACCTAAAAAATTTAAAGTTGAATAGTATCTTATATGTTTTCATAATTGTTCACTTTTGGTCTTATATATATTATTGAATGTTACTATATCTCTCTCATTTTAAAATTTGAATGCAATGAGTTTAGAGTTATGACTTATTTTTTATGAGTACTTTTTCTATATAATTTGAATCATCAACAAAGGAAGTGAAATCAAATTTTGAAAGTGAGTGGTTTGATTTACTATTGAAATTAATCCATATAAAAAAATGATCATATCTTTTTTATATATCTAGAATTATAGATTACTCTTGGTGAATTTTTTTTTCCAATTAAAATTGATAGCAGTTGAAGCTAAATGGAGATCCAAAATAAATTTGAAACTAATTTTGTACGGTATATCAACCCAAGATATATCATATTGTATTTTTAAATTATAAATAATATTAATATATATTAATACTTGTAGACTTTATTAATATTTTTAATAATTAATAGATGATGAGAAAATGTGCATAAATATTAGATATCCAGAATTTGATTGGGTAGGAAGCGAAGGAAGGAAAATAGTTTAGATAAGTGAGTTTGTTCACCTAAAGTCTTCAAAACTTCAGATGGCCTTCATCTACCAAATCAAATTGAAGACAAAAAGTGAAAAACAAGAACAAATAAAATAAACAATTAATTAATTAATTAATTAAATGCAAAAGCTATGTTTTTTAAGTTGAAGGCATTCAAATTCAACTTGAACAAGGTCAACACCAATTCCATAAATTTAATTAATTATTCAATTTGCACTTGCACAGTTGTTGGTCAAACACTTACCAATTTCATTACTCTGTCTTACTTTATGCCAAACACAAATCCTAATATTATTTAATTTGTTCATCAAACTTCAAGCTAATGATGATATTTTGAACCATAAAACAGAAAATAATTAAATAAAATTAGGAGTCACATAATGAATGGATCAAGAAGTGGTAGTGGAGGCAATGATTTAAGTGCTCTTCACGTCCTCTCTTTCAATTTCAAACGCGGTTTTTGTCAAACATATTTTTGCCTATATTAATTTCCTTTATTATTTTGTTTTAACTTTTCTAATAAAAAATAAATAAATGTCACTTAACTACAATCATGAATCGATTGGTATGTAGGAATTTGTTGATTATGATGGGTAACAAATAAGTTATGAGGAAATGTTAAATACACGAATGAATAATAATTAGAATGTAAATCTTAGATAGCTTAAATGCATCAATATATATAAAGTTTTTGCAATAAGATATGATAAGAATGTAAATTCATTTATTATATGGATAAGGTTACCATGTCATTGGATCAAATTCTATGGTTTTAATTTTCGGTAATAGACTATTCACATCTTAACTTACTATGGAAAATAATTATAATAATCTAATCTAATTTATATAAAAAGTAAAAGTATTCTGATTACTCTTAAAGTATGAGGTTAGTTTCAGTTGTATTTTAAAAATTATTAGATCAATTATATCCCTAATCTTTTTTTTTCCAATTATACTCTCAATTTAGGGTTACAATTAACTAAAATTAAATATGATATGTTGGAGGTACATTTGATTAAAATATGAAACATTTGATGGTACAATTGATAAAAAAAAATTAGAGTACAATTAAAACTACAACTGAAATTGATCTCATATTTTAGGAGTAGCAAGAATACTTTTGCTTATATAAAATTAAAAGTGATTTTGTCAAAAATATGTGAAGAACGGAGGATTGTAAATAACAAAAGCAATTTATATGATATACTTTCAATGTCTTAATTAGGTTGGAGTTTTGTGGATTGTGGAGTAAGCCTAGAAAGATTATGAGAAAATGAAGAATGTTTAACCTGTAATTAGTTGAGAAAGAAGTATTTACAATGACAAGAGCGAGATTTGAATATAATGTCATCTCTAAATCGTGATAAAAAAGTTTTGAAGATGATAGAGACATGTTATTAGATATGCATGCAAAGGTCTCATTAACAATAATATTATTGATAGATGATCTTTTCTGACCATAACATTAGAAGAGTCGATCCATAGTGTACTTAGATATAATTCACTTTCTTCAACTTTTCATTCACTATGTTATAAGTTGTATTGTTATTATTATTACTAGAACCTAAAGGATCATTGCATTAATTCTTGTTAATTGCAATTTTTTGTGGGCTTTTTCATCATTCTCTTTAGTCTTTACTATAATAAAATCTCAAAGCTTCAATTAAGAAAAAGAAAATTAGTGGTAAAAAGGTAATAATAATGATAATTTTTAAATATGATGAACAAATAATTATTATAAGATTTTTGAATTAGATGAAGTAGTATTATGAATAATTTTTTTTTTTGGTAATAATCATGAATAATCTTTTGATGAGTGGGTAGTAGCAGATAATGAGATAATCCTTAGTTAGGCATTACACAAACTAAGGAGTGGTTTAGTTGTATGACTCCATTTTGCACTTATAGATAGTTACACCCACCAACTTTCTTCTCCTCAAAACATGGCCCATCAACTTTACATTATTATTTTTCAATTACAAAATAAATATACATTTATATAATCATATTTATGATTCAATTTTGGTCACTAAATTCATAATTATCTTAATGGAAAACAATATATGTTATTGTTGATTTGTACCAAAAAAGTTGTCACAGTCAAATATTGAGAGGCATATGATTTTGTAATTCACAAAACACTATATAAAATCGGCATGTCTATTATATCAAGTTTTTGAACTCTAATACTTTCTCATGAGCCTATTTTCAATAAAAATATATTTATACATTAGTTATGCCATCTACGCTAAAATCTTAATTTATCTAATTAAATATATATCAATATATCAATTAAAAAGGTATTATTATAATGCTTTTTACTTACAATCATGACTTTCATTCACACAATCTTTATATTCATAAGTTTAAGTTCCTTCCACGACAATTATAAGACCGTATTTATTTATTTTATTAATAATATTGGTGCATTTATTATTATATATATATTTTTAAAAAATCATGCATGTTTGCTTGCATTGACATGGATGGAACGCCACTTATTCCAAATCATAGCAATCTAGTACTCAAATAGTACATATTTTATCTACCAAAAAAAAAAATAGTACATATTTTATTCATTTATTTATTTATTTTGTCATGATAAAATAAATATGAGAAAAGTTTGGATCTAATTTTTATTTTTAATTACAAACACATTAGTAAATAAATAAATTCTATTTCTTAAATTTACATTCCTTAATTTTAAGAATATTTTTTGGCCTTTTATATTTTAAATTAGATTCAATTTTGTCATATTTTTAAAATAACTTAACTTTTGTCTATTGAAATTTCTAACAAAAATACTTTATCAATATCTGTTTTTGACATTTATAAATTCTGAATTAAATTTTTATCTCATTATACCATTACCTTTCAACTGTTTTAACATATCACTAATATTTTAGTACTAAAATAACATATTTTTATAGGAATTAACACTCAAATCTTTTAATGTAATTTTTTAAATAATTTCAATTAACTTATTTTACAAGTACTATAATCAAACTTCACAAGATTACCCAAAAAAAAATAATCAAACTTCACAAAGAATTATTTAAATATTTGATAACTAACCAACAAGTGTTTGATGTAGCGGCTAGGCGAGCTACATCTTAGGGAAATGACCCAAGTTTGATCTCTAGAGTCGACATTGTTGGGAGGGATCTGACCATTTCGTCTCTGAGGCCCAAATGGAATTAGTCTTGGCTTAGACCGTTATACGAATAGGCGGAGGATACGCATAACTTAACCGAAAAAAAAAATTGATAACAAAATTAAATTTGACCTCAAGGATTAAAATGATTTTTTTTTTTGGAAAAAGCACTAATTTCGTCCTCAAACTTTATATCAACGGTCAATTTCTTCTTCAATCTTTTTTGTTGTCAATTTCGTCCCAATGTGTTATATTTTGGTTAATTTTATTCGTTGACTAACTTCTTTAAAAAATTAACGATAGACTGCATCTTGTTTTTCAATCTAAGTTATGATTTGATTTTTTTTTAATCAAATTTACATTACATATTATTAACTATGTAAATTTCATCGTTAATATTTGGTTAAAGTAAGAGCAAATGATAAAATTGATAAAAATATGAAATATTAAAGATGAAATTGACTCTAAAACAAGATTAGAGATGAAATTAATAGTTGATGTAAAGTTTCTCAACGGCATTAATACTTTTGCATTAATTTTCTCTTAATTTTATGAGAGGAATCGAAAATTGAAAATAATAATAAAAAAAATTGTGGGTATGTGGTTGAAAGAGAAAGAGCAACGTGTCAAAGGGTGAGAGTATAAATCGAAAATTGAACATCAAAACGCACCAAAAGAAACTGTATTTCAATTTTCAAGTCTTCTTTCTATTTCCATAAACCCCAACGCACACTCCACGCACGTCGTCGCCGCCTCCGATATGGACACGGCGGTCTCCGGCGGAGCCTACGGCGTCGGAATCGACGAGTCCTACCGTCCTCTTCCCTGGCTTTACTTGGCCTTCTTGTCGCTATGGTTCGTCTCTGCTTGCTCTTGGACCGTTAATACCTACAAAAAGCGCCAATTTCAGGTCATTATTTTGTTTCTCCGTTAATTATTGGAGGTTTTAAACTATTTCTCGATTCTCATCGTGATTGAACTTTCTGGCAATATATATATGTTGGAAATGAAATGTGATTTTGCTGTTTTTGGTGAAGTTATGAGAAATAGAGCTTGATTGGAAAACGGAAATCGAAATTTCTTTTGTGTGTTTGTGTGTGTGTTTTGGCGTTTGAAGTGATGACGAATTCACCTCAATTTAGTGCAGTAAAGAATCCTTTGATTTCCCATGGCCTGCATAATAAAAAAAGGCTGCTGCAAAGAATTATTTTGACGAGTGATGGATGTTTTCAAATCAAACATGGAATTTTAAGCAGGAATTATGGTTTTTTATACTGTGAATTGTTTCAAAACGTAAATATGTTGCTTTGTGACTTTTAAGGAATACGTTAGTTTATTTCATGATATAATGATTTTTGATTTTGTTTTTTTTTTTTGGCTAGAGCAGTCGAATAATTTGCAGTGGACACTTACTGCGGTTCCCTTTATCAAAGCATTGCAGCTCATGCTGTCCTTCCTCTTCTGGTACGTTTTGGATGAGTTCTTTGGCTCGCAGAGTTTAGTCCTAAATTAGTAAATATTAATGCTTGAATTTTAATTCATTACTCTTTGATGGCCTTATCTTTCAGTCAGTAAAAATTCTTTATGTTTTTTATCAGTCAAGTGTCTAATAGAGGGAGAAAAGTCAACGGTCTTATTTTTGGGGAGAGTGGGATATCTTGTCTCAATTGATGGTTCAGGGGAAAAAGGAATGCATCAGCCTTCAGAGGTGTGCTTGTTTGAAGTGTCAATTAAAGGAACAGATGGAGGATTTTAAACTACTATGCATATAATGCATTCAAACACACAACTAATTCTCACCCTTCCTCCTTTATCCTTTCTGTTTTTGCCTGTGTGTAAAGCAACCTCGAAGACTTGACTGTTAACCTTGAGGGAGCTGCTCAGACGATGTGATGATGGAGTTCATTTAAGACTGGATTTGAGAGGATCATATTGGTTTTGAATACTTCTCTGCTTTTGAAGTATGCATGGTTCTTACTTCAAACCGTGACTGTGTCAATAAAGAATGTGCAATTCATGATTGGGGGATACTTGTAATGGGAAACAATTATGGTAAAATTGAAATAAAATGAAGTGAGATCTTGCAGTTGCAGGCATTCTCTTGATACATTAGGGAAACTTTGCATCTGAATTTTATGGATACTGAATTTACTAGAATGCATGTATGTATTTATTTTCTTGGCATAAGATTTTAGAAACCATAAATAGATGCATATAAAATAGATGCATATAATATTTTACTGGGGATTGTTGATGGGGAAAGGTAAACAGTGACAGTGGTCAAAGAATAGTAATTTAAGTTCTTGAAGTTTATTTTAGTTGCTATGTGTAATAGTAGTCCATAATATAATGAATCAGTTTAATTTTAAAGTTGCTGTATGTCAGATCCATTGTCAAGTAGCCAAAGTACTAGTGATAGGGTCTGCATTAACTGAACAAGGGCTTTACTTTTCAAGTTTGAAGCTTGTTTGCTAAGTAATAATGCATTACTTTTCAATTTCTTCTTTTTCATTGAGCTTTCAACACACTATTTCTGCAGGTATTCATGCTTCAATTTTCAGGCATGTTCCTTGTGGATGTCATTTGGGGTGTATGTAACTGGGGTGCTTTTTCAGACTGCTGCTTTTGTCTCATTTCTGCTCATTTCTCACGGCTACTGCATCATTTGTGAGCATCTTTCTTTAAATGAACGTCGTACAACTGCTGCGCTTGGATGTGTCTTTTACTTAACTCTTGTTGGTTACAAAGCTTGTGTACCATACTTCGCGGTAAGTTTCTTTTATATCCAATACGGAGTTTAATTAGTAAATTCACCACATTGGTGACTTATATTGAGCGTGCATGGTTCTGTAATGCTAATAGTTAATTTTATTAAATGGACAGGTGCTTCTGCTTCTAAACTATTTTATTTCGTTCTATGTAATATTCCATCATATATCACAAAACCTACTTTTGTTGCGAGAGCAATTGAATATTGTTGAAAATGAGGATGTTCATACAATGCATGATGCTTTGTATACAAAGTACACGATGTTCAAGTAAGTTTCACACTTCTGACCAATAGTTGTTTCACTGTTTTCATAGATATAATTAGGCCCCTTAGAAGACAAAATCGTACTGTGTAGTTGATGCAAATTCCTTTGATGTGAGCAGGAAATTTCAGGGTGCAATGCAGATAGTAGCGATGGCCGAAACTGTGGTATTACATTTGGGTTTCACTTTCAAGACATTAATGAATGCCTTACATTGTATCTTACTTTGAAAAGTTTATTGTTTTTTAGATATATATGAACATGGACGATTCTTCAGAGAATTACTGGCTTCGGTTGTTGGTCAGAGAATGGGCACAATTCTGTATTTTTTTATACATTGGGTATGTGTATATGTTATCCAATGCAAGGATACTAATACTTTCTTTCTTTCTTTCTTTCTTTTTTTCAATTGATAAAGTTCCTTCACATATACCACTGTACAATAAATCTTTATTCTGGACTCGTCTCCATTGATTTGTCCAGTTCTAACATTCAATTGTTCATTGATTTCTCTACTACCCCCAGGTGGACTTTCAGGTCACAGGACTTGGTACCGCGTTTCTCTGTTATGCCTGCTACGAAGAATAAAAGCCACATTCTGGTGCCTCCTATCTACAGTATTGTAAGTAATTGGATCTTCATATGCTGAAGTGTGTGAATCAAACCCATGTTTGAATTGAAATTGAGATACTGATGCAAGTTCTTCCCTTCTGAATTAGATAGATTCATATCTGAAAGAGGTTGACAATAAGTTCTTTCAAAATTGACTATTTGTCCCTCTGTTAGAGGTGTTCCAGAAATGTCTGCAATCGAGTAAACAGAGTCAACATGCAAATGAAATGTGCATTTTATCAAGGAGTATAATATAATTAGTTTGTGCTTTGTAGGATTAGCTTGTTAGAAAATTCCCATGGACAAATAGTTCTTTCTTCAATTGCTGTCTATGATTTTAGCTTGGTTTTATTCTTCCGCTTTCAGTTCTTCCTTCTTATGTCTTAGTAATCTTATACATTTGAAGAGCACTATTTTTGTACACCCAAATGATAGTGATCCACCTAGACAAGCTGATAGGCATCATCTATATGGAAAACGTGGTAATAAATGTGACACTATCAAGTATCAATGAATCAAGCTTTATTTCCTTTTTGCCCTTTTCTTTTTCGTGCGGTCTGATTCCCAAATACTGGCGTATTTTTCAAATAACGTTCTACCTACTTGCTTAGATAGGCAGTAATGACTCCCATGTTCTTAGTTTTAAACAAAGAATCATCCATCTTACATGTAGTTGATAGATCATGCTTTATATTCTAACTTACACTAAGCGTGTTGCTGCAGGAAATGGATGCTGAGACTTTCAAAGATTTTAGTGTTCATGAATGGCACATTGGGGTGGTAATTGGCTTAACCTTGCTCTTAAATTACCTTCAATTCTCAAAAAGAAGAAATTTTGGAACTTCTTCAAAACATAAATAATGTGTTCCCTGTTTAGTTATAAATTTATTGAAGAATTTCAAGGAATTAATCCTATACCTTAAAAAAAACTCAGGTAGCTAGTGTGATAGTGTCTATTCATATTAGCTTTCAATGATTTTCTTTTTTTAAAATAATTATTTTATTGACTAGAATTTTTTTGTTTAATATATTTTTTTTGTAGCCAACTTCTGCTTCCCATAATGATAGCTCCAAAGATGCCGTTTTAGTGATAATTCAACATCCCCATTCACAGAGACAAAGATCGCTTGATGCTGCTTCTCAGACTGCTGGCTATTCTGCTGTCTCAGATCTCACTTCACAGTCATCTTTGTGCCAAATACAAATATAACCACAACAAAAAAGAAAGAAAAGAGCATTATACATGGATTAATTATAGACATATACTTGCTCATTATGCCTGTATTTCTGCACGCGACATCGGCATGATAGTTGACTCACTTCTTTTAGTTTAGGAAGACATGAGTTGAGGGTAGAACAATGAGTTAGAGCTCATTTAGGCACTTAATGTATGTTAGATGTTAGAGTTAGATCCAAATATGTATCTATACTATACATTATTTAAAGTCAATGATAATTGTATATTTTTCTTGCTGGAGGTGCTCATTACATTTCTAGTAAGAACAAGTATTTTCTTTCCGGTCATCATTGAAGTGGATTTTGACAAATAATGGACTTCATGTTTTTTTTTTTTAATTAAAACAAAATTACTTTCACTACTTTTATTTAGGTGTTGACACATTAGCAAGCATTTTAATAAGCAATGTATGTACAAGGCTATTCTCTGGTGAACATTTTGAGAAAATTTCTTTTCACTCATCGAAAGGATAATTTTTATTTATTGTTATCCTATAATATTGTTGAGTAGTGGTTTCTTACAAAATTTTTAAAATAGTAAATACAAATAGTAAGATACCATGTTTTTTAGAATAATAAAGAATTGGTTGTGTAATGGTGACATAGGATATGTTACATAAATAAAATGTTATTCTTTTAAATTAATTTCAAAGGAGGAATACTTTTTTTTTGGTATGTTATGGGTTTTCCCGTCTATCCGTTTTACGGTCTAAGCGAAGACTATATTTTAGTTGAGACCTTCGTCAATTGTCAATATATTTTAGTTGCTTTAAAAAATCTTGTTTATGACGATTTTTAATTTGATTTTTCCAGTATAGTTATCGTTAATTTAATCATTCTGTGATGATATTTTAACATTATCATTTAATTAAAAAAATTTTACACCGCATAAACTTTTTAAATTAAAATTTTATATGAGAAAAAGAAATTTAAATTAATATTATATAAGTTAAATCATTCAGTTATAAATAAAATTTAAACAAAAGGTCAAAAACCTATCTTGGTCCCTAATGTTTACCCTAAGTTTCATTTTGGTCCCTAATATTTTTTTGTTTCGATTTGGTGCTTAATGTTTCTTAAAAGTTTCATCACTATTTGTTTTAGATTGATCCTAATATTTTTATAATATTTCAAATTGGCCATAAATTACTCAATGTAGTCATATCTTCTTTCGTTTCAAGTTCAAATGCGATAAGTGCAGAGTTACAAGTTACTTTTAGTGAGTTCTTTCTATATCTAATTGAAACCTTTAACAAATGAAGTCAAATTGAATCCCAAAAGTGAGCTTCTTGTTTCAGGTCAAACAACCGAAGTTGGTTATATGTCTCTCATTTCAAGTACAAATTCGACAATTTTGGAAAAATGTGTTAACTTTGTCTGTCTAGTTGAGACTATCAGCAAACGAGCTCAAACAACGTCTTGAAAACAAGTTTAGGACTAATTGAACTCAAAATTACTTTTGAGATGCGATTTGACCTTATTTGCTAACAGTCTGGGCAGAGAAAGAATTCCTTAAAAGTTAACATATAGTTTCAAATTCGTCGTATTTGGACTTAAAATGAGAAAGATGTGACTAATTTTACTTGTTTGACCATAAAATAAGTGGCCCACTTTTAGATCCTGATGTGACCTCATTTGTTGACAGTTTCAACTAAATAGAGAAAATATTCGTTAAAAACAATCAATAACTATGAATTTGTCGCTTTAAAACTTGAAACGGTAGAGATATGACACATTCAGTAGTTTAAAACCAATTTTTAAAAAAATTATGCAAATATATAGGACCAATCCAAAATAAATGAAACACTTAGGACCAATTTGAAACATACTCTATACATTTGGAACCACTTTGAAGTTTTAACATTATTAATTGTTTTATTTTTAGGCTAAAAAGAGTGAGGAACATTGGAGAACTATTTCCTATCAACTGTTGAACGAAGGCTAATTCAGTGTTTGTTTAAAGCTCGAACTTCTCCGATCAATAAAAGCTTGGAGAGTATTTATCCTCGCAAACCCTAGAAATCGTCAATCATAGCGAATCTTATTGTTTCTATCAACCACTGTGTTTCGTGTTTGCAATCTGGCTTCAGGGCAGCCTTCAATTTTTGATTTGGACGCTAAGTTTGACACCGTAATCGAATTGCTCGCTTCATCCACAGCTATAGAGTCTCGAATCGTCCAATGAGTGCAGGCATTTGTCTTTCTCTCTCTCCCTTTACTTTGTGATATTGATCAATGAAATGGCGTATTACTGATAGGATTGGCTTGCTTGTTCCTTCAAACTTATGTATTATTTCTCTTTCATGGTGGGGTTCTGGTTCCTGATAGAAGTATGAATGTTGAACAGTGGGTTGTTGTTTTAGGCTGGTTCTTGATGATGGGTTACTATATATATTCCCAAGTTTACACATTTTTTTTTTTTAATTTTTTTTGTTGATTTGAGTGTTACACATTGAATCTGCAATCCAGGACTGATGATTGACGTTTTTTTTTCGTTTTGCAAAAGCACCTCTTTCGCTCTCCAAACTTGTACACTAATTTTCACTTTCGTTTATAAAGTTTCTCGTTTTAGTCAATTTATTCTTCCCTAACTCTGTCAAATAACTTAATAGTAGGCTGCATCTGAATATATTTTCAGGGGATATATTTGATAGTGATCCCATATTTTTGGAACATATTAGATAGTAGACGCATTTGACAATAAATTTTAAAAACATGGGAACGAAATTGACAACAAACAAATTTTAATGTCTGAATTGATGTAGAGTTTTGGGATGAAAAATGTGCTTTTGCCTTTTCTTTTAATGTCTGAATTCTATTATATGGCTGAAAGTAGCAAATGGCTTTGTTATTTAACATTCTCGCTAGCTAAAATGCTAGTGTGCAATTACAGTTACTATATATATGGGGTTTTGGAAGTGATTCTACATATGGTGACATTGGTGTCATGCTTTCAAAATGTTTCATAGATGATAGAAACTTGGATGAAGGATTCCTGTTGAGTCTTAAAACTAATGGGTCATCAATTTTTTCTTGATTTTGCCTGATTATTTGTTATTTTTTATCAAATTGATATTTCTGAACACATGATGAAGAATTGTATCTTGCTTTCAAAATTTTGGTCACAATATGATAACTCAACAAGGAAGGAATTGATTTAATCTCTTTAGTACTTTTTTGTCTGTGACCACTGCTGCCTTTGGTTGGTATTGCTAATTTGTTAAAATGAAACAAAAAAAAAATATGTTGATACTTTCTTTGACACTCACCACCCATCTTTCGAACTTCTATAATAGGTGGTGCATTTGGTGGAAATCGGGGACTCCGTCCGGTGCCTCCTGAGAAAGGAATATTTCCATTGGACCACATGCATTTATGTGACCTGGTAGTCTTCTCTAAGTTTCTACGAAAGTCTAAAGTTAAATTTGTGTATAAAAGAAGTTAGTGCTTGCAAGTTGTGTGGCATTCAGACTTTCAGTCCAACATGTTGTTGGTTATGTACTTTTAAGTTCAATCTTTGAGTGGCTATATTTGTTTATTGGCCTCATTTCAGGAGAAGAAAGAATATCTTGCTTGTCTAAAATCTTTTGGGCATCAGTCTGAAAAATGCAGGCAATTCTCAAAGAAATACCTGGAGTGTCGTATGGAAAAGTGAGTCGGTTTCTCTTTATCACATACATATCATGGTTGTTTTGTGCTTGTATATCTAGGATTTAATGATGTACTAATAATTTTATCTGCTTGGTCTCTGGTATATTAGGTTGTTTAGCATTATCTGTTAGGTAAGCCTCTCTTTGGGATCTTAATGCTGTAAAGAATTTGCTTCTTGATGAAGAAGAAACCTTCTAAAATTAGTAACATTTAAGCATTTGAATACAATTTTACATCCATATAAAGGCTTATACATAATCTGTTTTCCCAAGAGATGCAATTATATCCATTATCCAAAAGAAAAAGAATGACCATAGCAAAAGTTCAGTGAGTAGTTCTTATTAAATTGAATTGGTCTGTACTTGTCAAAAATGAAAATAATTAATGGATTTGGCTTAGAGATTTCAGTTATTTATTCCCATATTTAAGAGATTATATTTTTTTAAAAAAAAAAATCATTTTAATGGTTGTGCTATAGTCTTGTGAAGATTTGCATACATATTTGGCTGGTTGGAATGCATTATTCAGGATCACCAAATACTTCAGAAGTTTACTCAATTAAAGAATCAGGCCTCCAATTTTTGCATTGGCACGACTAGCATGCAAATTGATGGAAAAAAAATACATGCAACGGATAGTTAAAACCTATATAATTTGTCACTTATGGGAGGAATTACTGCAGAACATTTATAGCATGTTGAGGCCGAAGGGTAATTATAACATGGATATTAAACTCTTGTAGTTCCACTAGCATCCATGACTGAATTTTTGAGAATCTGTTTGACTTCTTTTTGCATATGAGCTTGACAAGTTGGTCACACCCACATAATCCTATTTTCTCTAATTTTTTTTTCCAGATGGTGAAATGGAATTGTGGAATCCCATGTCATGTAATCCCTAGATAATTCTCATGACAAAATATGGTGGAAAGTAGTCGGAAAGTTTAGATTAATATCTTGATTCTCTCCTCTTCTTGCCACAAATATTGAAGGATTTGGTCCTTGGCTATATTAATCTTGAAGTTGGATTACCAAATTCAGTCATGTTAGAGCAAACTACCAGAATGGCTGAATTAATTCATGATTGATTGCTAATGCAGCATATTTATGTTGTTAATATATTGGGTATATATTTTTAAGTAGCTGTTTTCTATCTTTGATTGGCATCTTGCAGGAACTTGATGGCAAAGCAAGACTTGTCAGAGCTTGGTTTTAAGGAAAATAATGGAGAAACTGATGAAGGGAAAATTACCAAGGATTGATGATTAAGACCTACGAGCAGACAGAAATATTGATTCAGAAAAATGCCAAAACTACTAGTAGTTTTGTGATGGTGGTCTTATTTGGAAAGCATATGGCTATCCTTGGAAGGAAGTTAAGGATCAGGAAAATATATGGAAGGAGAGATTGTATTGTTCCCTCAAAATTAAGTGATATATGGATTGACAAAAATAGATATTATGATTCCTGTTCCTTGAATATTCTTATACAATCCGGAGTCCTAATGGGCTTAATTAGGGTATGGGTTGGCTATAGGTAAAGTAAGGGCCTGTTTTGATGAAGATTACTTTTTCATTATCTTTTCATTATCCCCATTTTCATTACATAACTTCATCTACAGTGTTATAAGGGTGTTTGTTTTGCAATTATAAACTCATTACAAAAATATCATTTCATTACAAACTCATTTCATTACATATTTTACATACTCCTACTCAAATACCTATAATTACCTATATTCTAATAAAAATATAAAAAAACTATTTAGCAAAATAGTAATTTTTAATACCCTCATTTATTACACTTACAACTTTCTCTCTCCACTCATTATTTTTTCTTTTTTCTTCCTCTTTTTCTTATTCACCCCCTCTCTCTCTCACATATATATTTTATAATTATAATATATAT
>QANZ01001635.1:93823-104986 GCA_003254925.1 Chamaecrista fasciculata | reverse complement strand
TTTTTTTTTTTTTTTTTGGCCAGATGAATGCAGTCACCGTTAAAATAACTAATTATATATATATATTAGATACTATTAGATTTAAAAAACTCTATTTTGGTTTCTGATATTTACCCTAAATTCTGTTTTGGTCCTTAATATTTTTTTTGTTCCGATTTGATCCTTAATATTTTTTGTTCTATTTCGATCCTTAATATTTTCTAAAAATTTCATAATTGGTTTCTAACTAATGAATGTTGTCATATCTGTCTCATTTAATGAATTTGATCATATTTTGATTCTTAATCATATCTCTCTTGTTTCAAATTTGAATATAATAAAATCAGAGTTACAAGTTATTCTTGACGAGTTCTTTCTCTATCCAGTTGGAACCGTTGACAAACAAAGTCAAATAGTACTTTAAAAGTTAATATTGATGTTTTGACCAAACTCACTTTCGAAGTACTGTTTGACCTCATTTGACAATCACTCCAACTAAATAGAGAAAGAACTCGCTAAGAGTAATTTGTAACTCCGAATTTTTTGCATTTAGACTTGAAACGAGAGAAATATGACCAAATTCATGAAACAAACACCCCATTTTCGATTTCAATTTTATGTCTGATTTGACTTTGTTTACCAATGACTCCAACTGGGCAAAGAAAAACTCATCAAATTTAACTCCTAACTATTATTTCATCACGTTCGGATTTGAAACAAGAGAGATATGACCACATTCAATAGTTAGGGACGAATTATGAAACTTCTAGAAAATATTAAGGACCAAATCAGAAGAAAACAAATATTAAGGACCAAAACAGAATTTAGGCTAAACATTAGGAACCAAAATAAGTTTTTGGCCTGTCTAATGTGATAAACAAAGTTCACTGTTTTTTTTATAGAACAAAGTTCACTGTTGAGATTCTTCGAGTTTTATTTTGTAAAATAAAAATCTTTCAAAAATTTCTATAACTTTTCCACCAAAAAAAAAAAATTTCTATAACATATTTTTAAAAATTCAAGAACAGTATTAACTTAATACTAATTAATCATTTAACGTTGAAAGTTTGAAACATTTATTTGATAAAATTGCAAATAGTCATTACATAATAGTATATAAAAAGTTAAAAACAATTGTTTTTAGAAAAAAAAATACAATGTGTATCAAAATCAAATATAAGCGAAACAGCATTACAAATATAATTATAAATTTATAATATAAATAGTTGGCCAAAGTGTGAATTTGGTCCTATAACTTTGCTTCAGTTCCCAAATCAGTCCTATAACTTTTTTTGCCTCAGATTTAGTCCCATAAGTTTTGAAAAGTTTCCACCGTAAGTCCTATGAGTAATTCCGTCCATTTATTCCGTTAAATATGACGTGGCAACATGACTAGGATGCTGACTTGGATAAGTAGATTGAAAAATGACCATTCTGCAAC
Source organism: Chamaecrista fasciculata (assembly GCA_003254925.1). Taxonomy (NCBI): domain Eukaryota; kingdom Viridiplantae; phylum Streptophyta; class Magnoliopsida; order Fabales; family Fabaceae; genus Chamaecrista; species Chamaecrista fasciculata. The sequence continues at coordinate 103,566 of QANZ01001635.1, read as the reverse complement.
AACTAACAACATTTTGAATGAAAATGAGATTTTTAGCAAGGACCATTTTTAAAACCCTTGTATCACTGATCTCTTCCTCGCCTCCCCGCGCCGCCAACGTTCATCTCCTCAGATTCCTCCAAACTGACTGAACTTGCCGGAAGATCTTGTTGGGTCAATTCATTCATTAATTCATCTTCACAATTCATTGCATGACCAAAATGGAAAAACAAGGAGAAGAAGAAGATCAAGCAATCAGTGAAACCCCAAATCAGAATCTGAAGAAGCTCACCATTTTCTATAACGGCAAGATGTGTACTTCTGCCGTCATCGAGCTCACCATTTGATTATTTCTCCGCCGCCGTCGACTCCACCATGGAAGATGCTTTCGACCACTGCCAGAGTCAACAGGAGAAGACCCGCCGCCACCGTCCCTCCCCTACCCCGGTGAGTTCGTCAACGTTGTGGAGGAGGCGTGGGCGGCGTTCAACAAGAGCTTCCGGCAAGTATAATCAGTTAGGAGGAATCTGAGGAGATGAACGTTGGCGGCGCGTCGAGGTGAGGAAGATGCTAATGATACAACTTACAAGGGTTTTAAAAATGGTCCTTGGTAAAAATCTCATTTTCATTTAAAATGTTGTTATTTGTTGCAGAATGGTCCTTTTTCAGTCCACTTATCCAAGTCAGCATCCTAGTCATGGTGCCACGTCATATTTAACAGAATAAATAAACGGAATTATTCATAGGACTAACGGTGGGAACTTTTCAAAACTTATGGGACCAAATCTGAGACAAAAAAAGTTATAGGACTGATTTGGGAATTGAAGCAAAGTTATAAGACTAAATTCACACTTTGGCCTAAATAGTTACGTTGTATAGTAGACATGAATTAAATATACCCTGATTGGCCAAAAAAAAAATTAAATATACCCTAATCTAACGGCATAATAAATCTCGAAACTTGTCTTTATTCACCCATTTAATTTTTTTTTCAACAAAACCCATATAATTATTTTGATAGCACGTTTTTCATATTTAATAATGTAAAGCATCTTACTCTCCAGAGTCGTCCATAAAGTTTTAACTTATGTTGCCGGTTTATAGGTTTATCTTAAAAAATAGAAAAAATTTATTATTTGGTGTTTGATTTTAGGGTAAATTGTAGTTTGGTACTCTGTGATTAGGACCGATTCCACTTTGGTACCCTGAAAGAAAAATTTTTGCAGTTTGGTGCCCCGTGGTTTGCTCCGTTAGCGAAATGGTCCCCTGTGCTTTATTTCCGTTAGGATTTAACGGCAAATGCGATTGTGACCACTTTAAAATGTCAAAAACCTCCCAACAAGTTTTCTCTTATGCGTTTAAGTCCTTTCCCTTTACAAAAAGGGATCAAAACATAAAGAAAACAGAAACTAAAGGGTACGTTATGTAATTTTACTGTTGAGTTGAAAATAATTATAAAAGGGTCTTTAGAATTCTAATATTACAGAATTCTAAAGACCATTTTATAATTATTTTCAACTCAACAGTAAAATTACATAATGTACCCTTTAGCTTCTGTTTTCTTTATGTTTTGATCCCTTTTAGTAAAGGGAAAGGACTTAAAAGCATAAGAAAAAACTTGTTGGGAGGTTTTTGACATTTTAAGGTGGTCACAATCACATTTGCCGTTAAATCCTAACAAAAATAAAGCACAGGGGACCAATTCGCTAACAGAGCAAACCACGGGGCACCAAACTGCAAAAATTTTTCTTTCAGGGTACCAAAGTGGAACTTCCCCTAACCACAGGGTACCAAACTGCAATTTATCCTATAAAATATATGAGATGGGAAGAAGAAGAGAAAAAATAGAAAATAATAAGCGAAGTGAAGTGAAGTAAAGTGGGGTGTGCTGGAATCTATTGTGCGTTTTTTTTTTTTAAATCGGTAAGCGAAAGGTTTAGAGAAAACTAAAACAACCCTGAGAAAAGGATAAAATATAAGGGAAGACTTGGATGAGCTTGATGGTGTGCGGGTTAGGGTCCACTCTCCAGGCGAAATCAGAATCCTGCAAGAAATTACCAATATCTTGTGTAATAACTTCAAGGTGAAAGCCCAGGGCTTTAATCTCCTTCCCAACGAAGAGTCCTCTCTGGATGCGGAACGTGATATTGCGTTTATTTGTAGCCCGAAGATTTGTCATGCACAGCCTGATGGCTCGTAGGACAGAGTGAAGGATTGGCTCGGCATCTGCTTCGCTGAAGAAAAAATCCAGAGTGTTGTTGCCCTGCTGTTGGTGGAAAAAGCCCACCATATTGATTCGTCGTTTCTTACACTTGTGTCAGGCGATGTAGATTATGTTCTCCTGAGCGGGAGTGTTCTGAGTGTTGTCGTGTCGGATGTTGAAGATTTTGGTGTTGATGTGGGTATTCATCTTGAGCTCCTCGATCTAGTGTAGGGTGGACCTCCAGGTGCTGATGATATCAGACGTGACCGGCTTGGTTCCATTAAATCTAACCTTATTCCTGTGAGAATAGATAGCCCAAGCAAAGACTAAGAGCTCGACAAATCTCTCATGGCTACTATCTATTGTGCGTTGGCCCACTACGAATAACTGATCACTGTCCTCTGCTAACAAACACTTTCCAATATTTGCCCAAAAAAAAAACCAAACACTTTCCAATCCCATGTGCAACTGCTGCTTTCACTTCAAACTTCAAACTTTTTTAATATAAACTAGGCAAAATCACTAATTTTATTCTCAAACTTTACATTAATTATCAATTTCATCTCTAATCTTTTTTCTGTTAATTTTATTCTCAAAATTTTACATTTTAGTCAATTTTATCCTTTGATTGTTTTCTTTTAATAAATTAACAATAAATTGCATCTTGTTTTTCAATCTGAGTTAGCATTTGAGTTTCTTTTTTTATCAATTTTACATTACATATCATTAGTCACGTAGATTATGTCATTAATATTTGACTAAAATAAGAAAAAAGAATAAAATTGACCAAAATGTAAAACATTAGAGACGAAATTAACAGTTAATGTAAAACTTGGGGACAAAATTAGCACTTTTACCTATAAATTAGAGTAAATTATTGAAATGGTACCTATAAAAGATATAAAGAAATTGAAAAAAAATCTAATTTCCTTTATTCAATAACATGAGCGTTAAAAATTGACGAAATTAAACACCAGGTACTCTAAGTGCTAACAATGCAAACCACATCATATTAAATTATAAACTTTTAAATCATATACCACCTATAAAGCTAAACCACATATGCCACCTTACAACTTATAAATTATTTTGTTTTGGGTTTTAGGCAATTCTCCATGAAGTGAAATATGGTCTATACTATAACACCAAACGTTGACATCTTTTTTTCCTAAGAATATCATCCACACTGGTCACTTTATGACCTATTAGTAAGCTCTGAATATATATATTTTTTTTTTGGCCTGAAGCTCTGAATATATATTTAACCAAACTGATATAATTGTTAATTATTTAATATTAGTTAGCTAGGGATTTGTTAATAGAAACGTTACTAACAAAAAACAAATAAATTACACATTACATTAATGAAACTTGACACTTTGGTAAATTACACTTTGGTACCCTGTGGTTTGACCCTATTTCACTTTGGTACCCTGTGGTTTGAAACTTGACACTTTGGTACCCTGTGGTATTCTCCATTAACACTTTGGTACCCTTTGGAGCTATTTTGTAATTGGGTAAATTACAAAATAGGGTCTTGTGGTTTGGCCTCGTTTCAGATAGGGTACATGTAGTTTGAAAAGTTTCAAATTGGGGCCTGAGGTTTACGCCGTTTGCAAAATGGGATCTAGGTGGTTTTGGCTGTTAAAAATAACGGTGCACGTGATTATCACGTGCACCCTAACCTGACTATTTTTTTTTTATTATCATTTTGCAAAATCTAACCCTTCACCTTCGAACTTCAACCTTCATTAGCCATGTGAACAACAAAATCGAACCCTTCACCTTCGAACTTCAACCTTCAAAATCGAACCTTTCACCTTCATTCTTCACCTTCAGTCTCTCCTCCAACCCTCACATGGCTGACACCGAAACCTGACTCTCGCATCTTCATCTTCATTCTCACAATCGCTCGCGACCTTCAACAACATCCTCCACCTTCAGTCTCCTCGCGAAATTCCTCCATCTTCTCACTCTCACAATCTTCCTCTACCTTCACTCTCCTCGCGACCTTCCTCCATCTTCAATCTCGCGACTTTCCTCCACCTTCAAACGCTCGCGACAGTCACCATCTCGCTCGCGACATTCAACCCCAATCGCAAATTTGGATTGAAGATTCGTGGGTTCTTGTCAAAACTCGAACTTTTTGCTTCTGGGTTTTGAATTGGGATTACAAATTTGGGATAGATTTGTGGGTTAAGGAGTATTTGCAATGGAGATTCTTGGGTTTTCGATTATCCCCTTCGTTCTCGGCTGATCGAGATCGGAAGGAGACATCGATTCGAACCCTCTCGATTTCCGAAATGCCGGAAAGAGGAATTCATCGGAAAGATCTCGAAGCAACGACTCACTCGAACCGTATCGGAAATCGTCCTCCCTTGCGGCGGCCGGAAACACACACCGAACGACATCGAAACCACCGCCACCACAGTTTCCGGTGGACCGGGCTGATCCGTAGGATTATGGAACAGAGTGAGTGATTTACAAACAGGGAAAAAACTCACGTTGGAAGAATTCGAAAAATCCGTAGGCCATTCTCGCGTCGTGAAGGAACTCATTGAACAAATTAGGATTTGAGAAAAAAAAAAAAAGTCAGGTTAGGGTGCACGTGATAATCACGTGCACCGTTATTTTTAACAGCAAAAACCACCTAGACCCCATTTTGCAAACGGCGTAAACCTCAGGCCCCAATTTGAAACTGTTCAAACCACATGTACCCTATCTGAAACGGGATCAAACCACAGGACTCTATTTTGTAATTTACCCTTTGTAATTTTAACGATAATAAATTTTACAAAAATTACATATTGACCCCAAAAAAATTTTAAATTTTTCATTTTAGTCCCTATATAATATGTATCCAGGGACCTATTTGTAATTTTTTGAAAATTTTTTGGGGTCAATATGTAATTTTTGCAAAATTTGTTATGGTTAAAATTACAAAATAGCTCCAAAGGGTACCAAAGTGTTAATGGAGAATACCACAGGGTACCAAAGTGTCAAGTTTCAAACCACAGGGTACCAAAGTGAAATAGGGTCAAACCACAGGGTACCAAAGTGTAATTTACCCAATAATATTTATTGGGCTTAATAATACTTTGATAATGTTGGGTTTCATTTTTAATCACATCAGTATCAAAATAATATTTAAACTGGGCTCTAAATAGTGAAAGACACAAACTGATTTGGGCTTGTTACGGAAGTGCTATTGAAAATGGGCCGTCACCTTCAAGTATTTTCCAACTTGACCGTTACACTATCTCAGCAAGGAAACCAAAATCACAAATCAATTTTTGGTCAAAACAATGAAATTCAGACAAATCGTGCCATATTTTGCCTAATTTTTTTAAAAAACATGAAAAGAGAATCAAACTTTTAAGTTTATTGTGAATAACTTCTTGTAACATTAATTAATATCTTTGTGACTTCAAACTTTGAATCTTGGAATAAAATTCTTTAAATTTTACCTTTTCACAATAATGAACTCCCAATTGGTATAGATAAAAGACTACATGCAGTTAACAAATCAATTTATGCAATTAGGAGTTAATTAATTAATAAGGGGAATGAACATAATGAAATAGATTTTATTTGCGCTAGTGTAATTACGTAGTCTTGCACGAACATTTTACGGTGAATTATGATCATGGGGTCAAATCTGACGTTCAAGGAGATGAGTGCGGGTTGATAGCAGGTGAGTGATGAGTTTGTAGTAATTAAAGTTAAAGAAATCTTAATCATATAAGAAATGAAGCTACTTGGAAGCGATGGTAGCTCCGATGATTAGAATGTGAAAACCTATAGAAAATGCGTGATAGGGTTGGTTCATGCTCGTCACTCTGATACTTAAGTTAGTAATGAGTTTTTGAGAAGAAACTAAAATCACAAAACACTACAAGAAAAGTGGCGTTTAGCCACGGTATTACGGTGAATACCGTGGCTAATAGAAGTAAACACTATGGTTAACAAATGTAACCATGGTAGACCAAACTATTGGGCTTGGTCACTCCTTTGAAAGTCCATTTACCCAAGTTTAGCTCAAAGTTTTTTCTCAGCAGCTAGTGCTTCATTATCTGAAGTGGAGTGGTGTGCATAGCAAACTAAGAAAATGTGGAGAGAAAGAAAAACGCAAAAGAGGAGAGAGAGAGAGAGAGAGAGAGAGAGAGAGAGTAAATCTGGAAACTCATTTTTTTTTCTCTCTAGCAGTGCTCACATCCGATGAAATCCAACGGTGCAACCTTTTCCGATGAAGCTGAAATTTGGAGGACATATTCTTGACATCCTAGTCGTAATATCCTATGGTAAGTTTTTCTATTGGAGCTTTAGTTTTGTAGAAATGGATTTTTGAAATTTAAGGAGCGTCCTATCCAGACTTCCTGAACGACGTCCATTACCAAAAACATCCAACGGTGAGATCTTCTCCGATTGAGCTAAAATTTTGAGGTTATGTTTCGGACATCCTATCCTTTATATCCTATGGTCAGTTTTTGGATTGAAGATGATTTAGGTATTCTGATTAGGTCTTGAACTGCTGCTCTGTTTTTGTGCGTTTTCTTTGTTGTCTCAACTTTATTTGTGCTTTGAGATTTAGGTATTTGTTGGAGGAAGTTTGTGAGTTGAATATAATGTTTTAGGGTCTGTTGAGATAATATTTCCCTAGATATATTTTGTAGGCTCATTTTGTTAGTGCTTCTTATACTCAAATTTTGTAAGATAATGTCTTTACCTCTTTTATTGTTGTGAGAGGTTGTATAATTGTATTCTTTGATTGATGCAATAATAATAGTTAGACATTGTTATTTGAATCCTTGGGAAATTGGGCAAAAGTATTGTATTCCATTTTTCTATTTTGGAATTGTTTAGTGGTTTGTAGCTTTACCGACATTTTCGCTTTCGTTGCGCCGCCACCAACCATGCTTCAGCCCATCACAAACCGTGGACAACAGGGGCATCACATTAAATTTTAGCTACGATAACTGTGACCATGGTAATATTTGGTTTGTCACGATAATATTCGTACCTAATCTCTATTTTGTGACGGTTAAAATCGTGGCTAATTTCACTGCAATTTTCACAAACCACTTGTTACCATCGTTAGCCACGGTTTTTAACGTGGCTAATTATTGCTGGATGACTAAAATTGTCCAAATTTAGCTACACTTATAACCGTGGTTAAATTGACTACTTTTTTTAAAAAAGGGAGAAGCTAAAATAGATTTGACTGGTAATAAAAATTATAATATTCTTAATAAAGATTTAAAATAGTATTCAATCAAATTGAATTGACAAGTTCTAATATGAAATAAAAAACCATACATCTTAATTTAAGTAAATATAGAAAATGATAAATAATAATTATACATACCTTCAGAGTTAAGAATGACAAAGTTATTTGGAAAAAGGACTAAGGAATGACAAAGTATGTTATATGGGAATAAGGACTAACATTCACGTTAGGTGTTTTGTCCATTCCTGTTTTTGGCAAAAAAAAAATAACGACAAAGTTATTTGGAAAAAAAAAAGAATGACAAATAAAGTTATCTTATGGGTCCTTCTAACATGTGCCCTTAGGGCACATGTTAAGGTTTCTTTTGATTGGTCAAATGAGTTTTCAAACATTAAAAATTATCTTTTAAATGAATTTTCGTAGATTTTAAGATATGAGATGCTTTACTAACCAATCAGAAGAAATCTTAAAATGTACCCTAAAAGCACATATTAGATAAATCCTTTGAGGTATACAATATAATAAAATATGATTATTATATTAAAATGTATTTAAAAGCTTCAAAATAAATATTATGGGTTATAACTCAAAATATTTAAACTCCGTCTCCCTAAACAAATGTTATTAATTAAACCAAAGATATGATTAAAGAAAACGTAAAAGACTAATCAAATGGGAGCTCCCAATGACAAGTCACTAGAAAAAAGAGCCAAAGGCAGTATAGTAAAGATAGGGTTTGGAAGCTTCATGTCACCTTCCTTTGACTATCAATGGCTTAGCTTCTAAAGTGTGAAGACCGTGAAGCTTTTGACATGTAATATAGGCTTAGGAGGTTAGGTAATAATTTGGTTGTCTCTATGACTCTATTATGTCTGTTATGCATAGATTGCGGTAAAATTAAGATCAAGTTATGTACAACCATGTCATAAACACATCATATCAAAATATTACCTAGGAAATGCACCAATAATGAGCGGATAACGTTGCATTATATATTGTATTCTTTGTCTTTCAGATTAATTAAATAAGGATTTATCAAACATGTGTTTTTATAGGATATTTTAAAGTTTTTTTTTATTGGTTAGTAGAGCATTTCATATCTTCAAATTTACTAAAATTTATTTAAAAGATAATTTTTAATATTTAAAAATTTACTTAACTAATTAAAAAAAACTTTAACATGTGTCAAAGACAAATATTAAACGGCCGATTAAATAATTAATCACCGATCGAGTTATCAAAACATATATATATATATACAGCGATTAGCGACTTCTGCATCCATCTATCTATGAAAATGACAATGTTGAATAGTTGGCCTACGTACATCAACATACAGTACATTATATGATTTGACGGTCTAAAGTCAAAAGTACACGTCCATCACTTTTTCATACAATGTTCAACTAGACGTGACAATTAGATTTATTAGTAGACTGGGTGTGTTTGGAATGTAATGAAAGGATGATTTTATATAATGAAATGGTAATGAGAAAATTATGTAATAAAAATGTAATGAAAATGGTGTTTGGATTAGTTTGAGATGTAATAAAAAAAATATGATGTGAAATTATGAAAAAGGGTATGTAATGATGGTGGTTGGTTGAAATAATTATATGGGTTTTTTTAAATTGTATAGGGGTAGAATTGATAATTGATAATGGAATAAGATTAAAAAAAAAATGATATTCTGACTTTTTGGTTGTGGTTGTTATGAAATGAATTGGTAATGAAATTGTCTTGGAATTTGTGTTAAAGGTGAATATTTGTAATGAAGGTTAGAGTTGCTTTATGTAATGAAATGAAATGACCAAAATGTAAATAACATAAAAATTTTAAAAACCTTCTATTTGGTCCACGATTTTATATCGATTCAACGAATCGGTCCTTATGAAGTGAAATGTGTGTCTCTGCCTGTAAAAAATCGTATTCATCAACGATTGGGTCTCTCTCTTTTAAATTCAATGGCCAAAAAATAAATTCAAGGATCAAAATAGAATAATCTTTACAAATTTGTGGACCAAATAATTTATCTTCAACTAACAACAAATTATTATTCAAAATTTGATACATAATTTCAACAGTATACTGTATATTAAAAAATAAGATAACTATTTGAAAAAATAATTTATTTGAAAGATTACTTTTTTAATTTTTTATACTACTAAAAATATTACCCATATATATACTAGAGAAGAGACCAAAATATATATTTTTTGGGTTTGAATTATATATTTTTCTAATAATTTTTTCAGTTATTGAACTACAAAAAATATTACCCATATATATACTCGAGGAGAGATCAACATGTATTTTTTTTGTATGAATTATATA